>JABEVS010000059.1:0-215494 GCA_018290735.1 Coelastrella sp. MACC-549 | reverse complement strand
CCCGCGCGCCAGAACGCGCGCCGCAGACAATCCGCGGCAGGTGCCAGCAGAGGGGGGGGGGGGGGGGGGGGGGGGGGGGGGGGGGGGGGGGGGGGGGGGGAAGTCACGGTGGTGGTGTGGTAACTCCCATGCGATAATGCCATGCACTCATGAGTTCAGCCGTCATGTCAGCGTCCAACTCCAAGGCAGGCAGATGTGAGAGGAGCTGTGAATGGATGTCCTGGCACTGTTGCAATGAGTCATGCATTCTATACACATTCTATGGGGCCATGATACATGCTTGCGCAGGGGCCATGCTAATCTTCTCTTGGGGGGTCAGACTTTGTCCTCCCTAGAGAAGATTTGCATGGCCCTGCGCAAGCATGTATCATGACCCTGTTCAAGGATGAGCCCTGTCTTCTACTAGTAACTACTGCTAGCTCCTGCTCTTCCTTTCAGTGACAACCACCACTATTATCATGATCAAGTTGTGAGTTACACGAGTGTAACCCGCCTGTTTGCGAGCCAAGTACAGGCTCATTGGGCATAGCACAATATTTGATCACAGTTGGTATACATATACAGCAAGCTCATTTGAGCCAGCTATTCAACAACCGGGACTGGTAGATGGCGGGTACTGCATATCGCCCCATTGCCTCACCTACACTCAGTCACTAGGCTGAAGTTTAGGCTGACAGCCACAGAGGCACAACATGTTCCAGTGCCACACTTTCAAGGCGTAGCCGGACTACAAGACAGCCACTGCAAACACTGATTTCAAGCAGAACAGTCTCAGACTGCCCACTCTCACACCACATATTCAATAGCCAACTTCAAGGCATTCTGCACCACAGGCACACATGGTATCATAAAATACTGAGAAAAACAGCTCACACATGTGTCACAGATGTACATCTGCTGCTAACCACGTTAGCATCAAGTCATGAACTTCAGAATCATCATCTCCCAGAGCTTCATAGTCCATACTCGCCAAATCATCAGTAATGGGTGTATTTGATGGCTTAGCATGTAGTGTCAAGATGGCATGTACAGTAGAAGCAACAATCTTTTGAGGCATATGGCACATCACCTCCTTAACACTTGACACACTCTGCCCAAAGAGGTTAGAAAATTTCCGACCAATGCCTGCAAACCTGGGACACTCCAATAGTACATGTTTTTCATCTTCGATCTATCCCATATGAGATCTATTAAATGTGGTATGTCCAGGATTTACCATACACCATTTGCAGGCACGACCACCACCTGCCTTGGGGCAGTGTTGCCACCTGCCCTTGGCTGCTGCCAACTCATGTACTCCCAGCCTGAAGCGCAGCAAATTCATCAGATGTAACGGGTTGATCAGGATATTCTGTGTGACATAACGTGCTGCAACATTAGTATCTGACGACATCCATGCACAAAAAGCTGGCTCAAGACCACTCTCCCTTCTCGGGTCACAAGATGCACCAGGCCACTGCCACCATTCCTGCTCCACCACCGACAGCACTTAATCAGTATCAACAGCCTGCAGCAAGTGCCATTCCCCATCTCTCACGATGGATCTCAAGTCAGAAACATAATCAGGTACACACAGTTTCAGCATTTTGACAACAACTGCACATCATGCATGACATCTGAGTTGGCCAGACTCAGACGTAAATGCCATGCGCAAATCAGCAATAAACGCATCTCTGAGGTACTGATATGTAGCCTGGCTAATAAGATCTGCAGACCAATTTACACTACTGCCAAGATACAGGTCTACAGCCAAACTCAGACATCATCATTTTGACAGGCACACTCTTCCTCAGCCACTCACCGCCTAGTTGTCTAAGAGATATTGATTGCACCATTCGCACTGAATTATCCAACGGCGTCACAATATTCTTAAGAAAAACTGTACTCCAAATCTCACAACCATATTGCAGCACCGGCATAACCAAAGAATCAAACAACTGCACTTTCAGACCCACACTACACACCTCCATATTCCTAATCTGCCGCACCATAGACCTCATAGCCTGGGTAGCAGCAGTTCCAATTCCAGAATGAGAGCCCTTCAAGCCCCCAACAGCATGAGTTTTAATACCAAGATACTTAAAAAATTGCCACTTGTTCCAACATCTGCCCATTATACGTCCAGTTGACTGTATACTGCGACGGGACACACTCACCGGTGACCAACACTTTGGCCTTGTATACTGCGACGGGACACATTCACTTGCATACCCTGTGTCATCGGCTTTGGACACAAACGCACCTGCATGCACCTATGTACTACCTACTAGGTAACATGCAGGACATATCATGTATGTATAATGGGGGTTTGCCAGCGCAGACGACTCTCTGAGTCACTAATTGCATGAAGTGCCTACTATGCACTCAGCAGTACTGGTGCCGAGTATTACTGGTGAAAGTGCTGCTTTTTTGATTCTGTTTCAAGCCACAGGGGGTGGCAATCCTCAGGATTCAGAGTTTGGATGGTGAGCTGGTAAGTGGTACTAGAACTCCCTGTGACAATGCATGATGCACAACCACTGTGTACATGTACCTTGTATTGAAGCTGGGATCAAGCTGACTCAGAAGTGACTGCACTTAGTCTGGCGCCCAGTGTGGGAGTCGCTACTTGAAGTTCAGGCTCAGCAACTTGCATGACTAATCAGTGATGCTCACCAGCCTGAAGCACTGCACTCAATATGTGTGTACACTGCCTGCATTTTTCAGCAGGTTCAAACTCTCAAGGTCAGCAAACATTAATGACTCATTCAAGTTGATGGAGCTGCTGTCTCACTGTGGGAGGAGGGTGTTGAACCTCCACCTCTGAACGCTGCTCAGTTTGAAGGAAGTAGGCTCGGCTTCCATACAGGCAAACAAAAACGTCAGAGTACCTTCCCTCACTGGCTACTAGCATCAGGCAAGTGCTGTCGATGGGTACGTTTACGGGTTGGCAACATGTTGTACATGTACACCATCAATAATTTCTGCCAATCTGAGTCTCATGAGAGTGGTCACAGCGTCCTGCTGATCCAGTCCTGAGCTTCTGCTGACAGCCCTTGATATGTTGCTGGTGTAGCATTGCTAGTACCACCTGCAGCATGATCATCATGCTGGTAGACATAATCAGCTGCTGCTTGGGCTGCTGCTGGTGTTGGTGCCTTTGGAGGAACTTCTCTGTCTGTGTCGAGGTCAGAGCTGGCGACCGGCACTGATCCTTTCAAGGGTTGGTTTGCTGCAAGCAGGAGTTGACCTTCTTGGGCCACCAAGTCTCTGTCTGGCACACTGTCATCTGTGTTGGTGGAAGCACCATTGCAAGGGTGGCAACAGATTAGATGTCCAATACCACTCAAGTCAAACAGGCCTGGCTGCAGATGCTTGCAGGCATCAAGCCATGCATCATATGATCAGGTGCAGAGACCCAGCATTGGATCCATTATCTGATTGCTACAGTGGTTCAACATGCAGCCCGTACAAGACAAAGGCAGCCAATTTTGTATTTGGTGTATCTGCAAAATGGGGGTGTTGTGTCCTGCTGCTGGCTGCTGGCTCATGCGCAGCAGTGTTGCCCTGGGACGTTTCACAATGCAAGCTCAAGGCCCTCACCTGGTACATATGTTGCCGCCAGCTGTTGTACACCTTCAGAAAGCGTGTCAGGGACGGATGATATATAGGCCTATATTGATATTCAGCGGAACTTCCTGAGGCCACTTGTTGTGACAATGATGCCTTGTTGCCATGCGCTAATTATAACAACTCAACATGCTGCATACTGCTGCACATGCACAGGCTGGTGAGTAGCTGCTGAGCACGGCACCAATGCATTATGTGTCGGACACGTGCTGGTAGGGAGATTGTTCCAAGGACATCATGAGGCCGTGATCACGGCCGGAATGTGCCGGCCTCGTTCTGCTTCCAAAGCAGACACTGCCTCACATATGGCAGGTGTGATTACGCATACCTTGCTGTATTGGGACAGCAGTGCTGTGCATTGTTGCGGTGTGCACCTTTTGCAGATCTGCATCTAGAGTCATTCACACATGACACTTGCACAATAGCCTTTGAATACTACTGCATTGCATGTGTTGGAAAGCTAGCAGTTCTTTTCTGCACAGTTTGATGTAGTCGCATGCTGCTATTGCTGCGGCAGCACTGCTGTTGCAAAGGTGGCTGTTACCACACAATGGAGGCTGCCAATGAAACTTACCATATCATCCTCTCCAACTGGATCCAACATCTTAGGGTGTATGTCGGAGTCCCAGTCCTGGATCATGTGCGTGAAATCAGCTTCCAAGGCTTCGATAAGGTCCCAGTCAGCTACAGAGTCCAGCGGGTCGCTCGTGGCGTACGCAATTGTGTCTGCAACGCTGTGCACTCTATAACTGCTGACAAGTAGAGTCAAGCAGCAAATGCGCAGGCTTGCTGTATATGGATGCCAGCGCGCGGCTATGAGAGCCATCTTTTACGCACGCCAGCTCAATTGCCGAGCTCTTGAGTGGCATATGTGCTGATATAGAATGTCAGTGATTGCAAAATTTTATGAACGTCTCAAAATGCATGGTGTATCAGCAGCTGAAAGGAGAATGTCGGCATGCAGCCTTGCGATTGGAACGCCTGGCGTTCCAGCGAATTGACATGTCAGAGGCCTTCAGTCTCGCTCATCGCGTATTGAATGTTACGTTTTGTTCCATTGGGTAAACATTCGAACCATCAACTCAGACTTCCAACGCAGTCAGGGCATTTGGCGGGAACTGCCTGAAGGCAAGCTTGCCTCTGTTGTAAACAATGACACCATGAAACCAATTGTCATTGCACACATCGTCTACAGACGCTACTGTACCCCCAAGACAACGGCGCTCAACTTCTACTGATCAGGCCGTACGGACAGCACATGTTTGCAACAAACCACTTGGATACGGCTACCAGAGCTTTGATCAACGAGATGGCGGGTAATGTGATCATCGGTAGTACAACACATGACATGAAGGTTGCAAATCAGACAGAAAGGCTGAGCCCTATGGCCACGTAAATGATATGACGGGCTAAAGTTGTGAACTTTGAAAAAGTTTCGCATTCGATACTACAAATGATATAACAGTAGCCAACTGGCTCGGTTGCAACCTCCATCATAGAGCGGCTGAGTTGGTCTGCAGCACAGGCACACTCACCAGCTGCTGCGGTCTTCAGCAACTTGTTTGCATGAGAAGTGTAGTGTAGCGCTATACTCTCTTTGCTAGCACCCATAGAGAAGCTTCTCAGCAGTTAATGTGTGGTCTATGTTGCCAGTAGTGCACTGTTGATTGAGAATATAGTGATATCATGATATGAGAGTGTACATGTGTAAATGCATGTGCTGCCAGAATGATTCAATCATTATCGGATAAAGTGCAAACCTTGCAAGCTTCAACTCATCAAGACGTGATGCAGCAACAACATACCACACCATAGTACACCAACCATGTTGCCCCTGAGGGGCACCTAACCAAGTCTCATGGAAAAGATGTCTGTAATATTGTTGCAACAAAACAAGCAAAGCCTTTGCGACACATTATGCAGCAACAGCAGTGTGTCAAGCGAATGCTGCGGTGCAATGACCCTATCACTACAAGAAGCATTGTGTGGATGAGCTGGTGAATACGGTCTGTACGATGCTGCTGCTCAGCTGAGCACATGGACACATGGGCTTGCAACGACTCACCAATTATTCAGGTGAGGCACAGTGGCTTATGTCTGACACTGAGTTGTGTGGGTCCCGTTTGACCAGGATGTATTGTCCCTATAGCTTGCCTCTAAACAGCCTACTTGAAGACTCTCCAAAGGCATCTGTCTCCACAGTGGCCCCAGCATGCGCCAAGGGCTTGAGCAATGATTCGATTGTTGTGCCTAGTAGGCAGTGCCGCAATCCATGTACTCTAGTGGCTGGCTTGCTTCATGTGATGGCTGCCAGCAGTGTGCTGCTCTCCCTGACGCTGAAGCAGCTCTGCAATAAGTTTCTTGTCTGCCCTCAGTGTGTGTGTCAGCACGGCATACAGTGGCAGTGTGACCAATGCCAGTGACAACAGGAGACCCAGATCAATGATCATCACGGCATACCAGGGCACTGGGTTCCGCTGGAAACCTGCAAATCAAGCAGCAGCCAGTAAGATTTTTTTGGGTAGCTGGCAGGACGGCTCTGTTTGTACATCGACCAGAGTTGAAGCAACCTGAAGAAAGCAAGGCACATGTTGCGCTGCAGACCGCTCAGAGGGCACCGCGTGGGGCGTATCACATAACCTGGACACACACATGCTGCAACATGACACTGGACCATTTTACAAGGGCCTTCTGAAAGTTCCTGCAATGTCAGCTGATCACTTGGAGTCCACATCACCTGCATGTAGTGCTTACCTGTCCTTGAAAAGAAACAAGAATCTGGGCCGAAGAATGCTGCAAAATACACTGCATTGCTGATGACAAACGACAAGAAGAACAGCATCAGCTTCACGGCAGCCAGCAGCGGCCGTGAGTGACGCAGCCACCAAGACTGCAGCAGCAGCAACAGCAGGTGCAGCAGCCAGGGCACTGCTTTGACTTTGCATCAGGGAGAACTTCCCCTAGATACTGCGCAATTATTTCTCATGATGTACATCATGTTATGGGGACATGTGAGTGCCAAGCACGCATGCTTCAGGGTGCTTCAGCATGTCCCATAACTGCTGCTCGGTCAATGTAAAAACCAATCTCAGAGGCTTGCAGCAAATACCATGCACAGGAACATAAATTTCTTGCAGCTCACATTGTGGTCATGCAGTCTGACAACACCGCCTTTTGTGACATGTCTCAGGGCTGCAATCAGACTTGTGTTGATCACCAGCAGCAGAGCTCCAGCTATGATCAACAAAAGCCAGGTCGCCCAACCAATGGCTCCTGCAGCCAAGAGAAATAAATCAAGAAATGAGCACACAGCGCCTGATTTTGGTTTCCCAACAGGGGATTAAGAAACCTGATAATTGATGGTCACTCAAACTGTGCTACACACTCTGCTGCTGCTTTGGCAGACCCACTTCAGGTTTTTGCAGCGTAAAACAGCAACAGCACAGCTGTAACCATCTCAATATGCAGCCGTGCCAAATCACCTGAGGTGATCACTTCCCTTGCAGCTTGCCGACTACCTCCAGCCCATGCAAGGACCCATGGCAACATATGACCAACCATTATTTAGATACTTAGCCGCTGGCATGCTTACCTGATAGCAGCACAAAGGCGATGACCAGCAACCACATGGGCAGGCCCAATCCTACAACATTGGACCCATCCCTCTCTACACTCTCCAGTAGGTATGGCGCATACAGGCCAGCACCAGCAGCAGTAGTAGGACTGACAACAACAGCGGAGTGAGGGTGAGGGTGGGGTACAGGTGGGGTTGCTTCCACAATCTTAGCGCCCTTGGCTGCTGTTGCTGCTGGTGGTAGTGCTGGTGCTGATGCATGTTCTCCAGTTGTTGTCAACGAGCCTGTGACACCCTCTTGCTTCTGCTGTTGCTGAGCATCTGCTTCAGGGCCTGGTGCCTGAGAGGAACACTGGTCTGGGATGGTGTCTTGCTGCTGCTGCTGCTGTTGCTGTTGCACCGCCTGCTTTCCTAGCTGTTGCTGAGGCTTTGAGTCGCTCACTGCACAGCTCAGCTCCACATCTTTTATTGAGGTGTGATGGACACTGTTGAGGACTACCTGTCCATCTGCTACTGCAGCGGCTGCTGTGTTGTTTGCTCCCTCGACACTGGGACGTGCAGCACTGCCGGCTAAAAGATGGACATCGTGGCTGTAGTAGAAGGTTGCCCTGAGCAGGGAGTACTCCTGCTGTGTGACCACTGACATCAGGCCCAGCAGCAGCTGACGGCTGGCGTTGATAAAGCACTCTCGTAACCAGCCCAGAGGGCCCTACAGACATCAACAGAGCAGGGGCGGATTTCTCAGTTCTCTGGGCGCCCTTACCAACGTCCCATCGCGTTGGGAGTGATCGATAGTTGGGCTAAAATATACTTGCCCCAGCCGTGTGGCGGTGTCACCACTGAGTATCTGCCCGTCAACACGCTTCAAGGGGTTTCCAGTGGTTTACCCTTGTCGTAAGAGAGGATGGTAGTAATTGATTAAGAATCCGCCTGCGAAACACCGGGCGCGAGGCCGATGGCAGTAAATGCTATGGCTGATGGTATCAATTATTATTATCAACAGAGCAGAGGAGCAACTGACTGCCTGAGCAGTACACTGTACCTCCCTACTGCTGAAGAAAAGAATGTAAATATGCCGGTAGACACATGAGCAAGTTGCTGCTACCCAGTTCCATGCATTGCAGCCACTGCCAGCGGGATATACCCAGTATGTGCTAAACATATGGTTTTATTAGAAGATTAATCTGAGATAAAGCAGCTTGCAGGCATCACTTTATTGTGCGTACCTGGATCTCCAGTGAGCGCCCCTTCCAGTTTGCAACAGTGAGGCCATCAGTTGCAGCAGCCCTGTGTGCCCACTCATCTGACACAACTATCACTGACGGCTCTGATGCCACTGTCTGTGCAACACCGTTTGATGGTACTGCATCAGTCCTGACAGAAGTAGTCACACTGCCATCAGGCTGTGTCTGTGTCAAGCCTTTTGATGCTGCTGGCAATCTTGCTGCTGCATGCTGCAGTGCTGACAAGGCTAAGGCATCATCTGAGGAGTCACCGTTGATCTTGGCCCAGTGTCTGCAGGAGTCAATTTGTAGCAGTGGGTCCGACGCCGCAGTGACGGCGGTTAGTTGTGTCAGGCAGCAGAAGCCGGCAAATGGCTGCCGTGCACAGGTGTTGCATGAAAACCAGAAGTGTTTATTGGGAAAAGCAAAGTTGACCAGTTTGAGCTGTCGGGTTCCTGCATCACGTGCTTATGGGTCATGGCCGCCTTTCTGAGGAGTCAACTTCTTACTGTTACACAGATAAAAATGCATCTGAACAGTTGCCAGTTGCACTGATTGCTGGCTCACCTCAGTCTGAAGGTAGACAGTACCAGCACCATCACACTTAGAATGATGTGCAGTACAGCCATGACAAACAGCAGCATGTGGACCTGCTCAAGGGTAGCATCAGTTACCACAGGAGCGTAACCAGGCCGGTAGTCACATTGCTCATATGTCTCCTCAAAAGGACCAGCACAGGTTGGCTCGCTGTAGTCATATGAATATGCAGCAGTGGTGCTGTTGCTTGCTGCTTCAGGGGGCACTGGGGCCTGACCAGCTTTTGCAGCTCCTGCGGGTGACTCTGCAGCTTGAAGGAGTCGCTTCCCTGTGGCTGCTGGGTGCGTCTCTGTGGGGGTTGGTGTGGCGCTGGTGGTGGATTCTGGTGAGACGTATTTGGCATGTTTGGAGAGTGATAAGGGCCTGTGGAGTCCCGGATGCACACCACACTGCTGCTTGAAATCAGCAGGACAATGGCGGTCCTGCACATTTCAAAGCAGACGAGAGATCAATTGTAGCAGCTGGATGCATAGTGCATGTCCTGAGATCTAAGCAAACAGCTGGCATTCTGTAGAGGGTCGAGCAGTCATGCAGGAACACCTGCACCAGACTGTTGCACAGACAATGGTCACCTCTATGAAACAGTGGCTGACGCCTTCGGTGCGAGTCAGACAGCAGGCACAGCCCTGCACATTGCTGAGCCATGGTCTCATCTGGCTCTTCGCAGGTAGGCATATTTTGGTAACAGCTGGCGCGATAGCTGTGAGCAGCAAGCTGGCCACGCCCAACAGCATTAGCTCGTTTGCAAGGTTAGTTACTGCTGCCAGCAGCCCATGCTTGTTGCGCCGTTTCAGGAAGTTCTTGAGGTGATGAAGCCCGTGCTCTATTCCAAGAGTAACCACCAGAAAGAACACAATCAGGAGGGCGATAGCCCCGGGGGATGTTTCAAGTATGCCGCTTTCTTCTTGCTGCATGATTGCAGTAGTAGGGCAGCTCAAACTTCCAACTAATCACTTGATTGAACGATCTACTGCTGTGGCTCGCTCAACAAGGGACTGCTTGCTGCCCGCAAGGGCCAACTGAAGTTCACTCGTACTGAGAATACTTCATATAGATGGCTCTAATGCAGTTACGCAATAATTCAAAGGTAGAAGATGTTCTGATGACAAGAGGCTGAAGACAACCTCTAGCTTCCTCCTCGTCGGTGGAACCTGAGGTCGGTGCGACCAGCTGGTTGTCACTCTTCTGCTCTTGAGCACTCGCACGAGACGATGCTCTATGCGAGGAGATAGTTTAATGGATTCATACTCTCTTCATTGCCGGTTGCCAAGCTGTTATTTTGCTGGCAAGCACGGTTTTGCCCAGGCCGTATACAATATGCAGCTGCCAAAGAGGACAATATGTTGCAGCCAAACTTACACCCACCTACAATTACTTATGTCATGTTTGAATCCAATCGCAGGGTGAAACAGCTGTACCGGCGCGACCAAGGTTCCCGAGGAAGCTGCAGGGCCTGGCTGACAGAATCTTGCGAGACCATCATTGTCGAGACCGCCATTACTTACCACTGGCCCACTTGTTTACGTAGCAAGCTGAATGCAACGCAACTTGCAATCAACTGTGAGCTCGGCGCGGCACCAGCCATACTGCGAAAAGAGCGACAGCGCGAGCTGTGCTCATGCCAGCAATCAACCAATCATTAGTGTATCGAGATTCTCCTCATGCGGCATCTGGCATGCTCAAGCAAGCACAGGCTGAAGCGACCAAACGTCGGCCGGGTCCAAGAATATGTGAAAAAAGTTTAGCCACGTGCACAGCAAGTTAAAATGCTATGGCAAATGCCCTGACATGCGTTGGGGGAGCCACCCTGTGTACCTGCCTGGGCTGTCCTGGCTGCCATCCAGCTGATATGTGCTACGACTTGAAGCATACTGCAGTAGCCGGTACTGAGTAGTACTCAACTGACAACGAACCACTGGCACTGGTCACTTGTGCGCTGTGCAATTCCTCAGTGCCACTTGAGTTAAGCAGGCTGGTGACAGCAAACATGGACAACAGCAAAGCATCTACATGGTATGCCTACAGACCGCCTGCAATTGCAGACGTGCTGTACTTGGGACTTCTTCCCAACTGCAGTGGGTAAGGAGTGGAGTGCAATGCAGACATCATGCCATGATACGACGGTGGTACATTGGCAGTACCAATATTGTCAAAATGAAAACCGCCCCATATCAATCTCTCTGGAGGGCTGCTACTAGCTAATAGTGCTAGTAGCAGTAGAGCATCAAGCATGAATTGGATCCTTTGATGTCCGGACAACTAAGCAGTGAACACCTGGGCTGGTCCAACTGGGTAGGGCTGAAGGCTGCTAGCTTTGTTTAGTACACTGTAATTGCTACTAGCAGCAGCGACAAACCTATGGCATCAAATAATCAACTGTAATAATGGTTGTAGACAAAGGGGACTACCTAACAAAGGACGAAGGGTGTATGCAACAACACAAGGTTTGTGGTGCGGTTCAGTGTAACCAGAGGTTTGTGCAGATGAAGATACAACCCAGCATGCTATGATGATTGTAATATATGTCAGATCTGGGTTCAATACCAGAAAAAGGCCCTTTCAAGCAGCTGTCAAGCCAGCACCTGCAGTTCCTCCATTCCAAATGATCTAGAAAAAGAAGAACAGCTACATAATGCTGCATGGGCTCAATCTCTTGCACAAGTATCCTACTAGTAGTACCTTGTAATGTACGGCATGTACAGCTGTCAACCCCACATGGAGCCCAAGCACCAGCACGGGTTGGTAGACTAACTTTGCCGAAATGAATCCAAGTAAGGCAGCACATGCCGTTGATGATTGGCACCAAATGCGCATGGCCACAGCGCCATAACATGCCTAGCTGGCGATCAGAAATGCCCAGTGACTCAGCGAGTGCCCAGGGACAACAGAAGCATAAACCAGTATAGACATGATCTGCTGGTCCAATGTTCTGATTCAGAGCGGATGTACTACTGCCTTTGACAGCCAACGGCCTTGCTGCCTGAACCAGCAAGGTCCTTCTCACCAGCTAGACTGCCAGGCAGGCAAGAAGGAAAGACATAACGCAGGTGGCAAACAGCGAAAGCTCCAGAAGCAGCAAGCCATGGGCAACACCCCCAAAAACAAGAAAACTACTAGCAGTAGCTAGCACACAATCTTCAACATCTTTCAATAAACACAGATGCTCAGGTAGGCTGCAGGGTGACTGTGCAGATGCATGGCAGGGCTAGAATGCCACAGCGAAGCAGAACATAAACATGCAACTGTCAATCTTTACAGCAGTACTGCCGGCCAATGCAGGAAATGCCATGAATGAAGTGGACAGGCCAACAAGTCTTGTTGTATGTTGTCCAAGGGCAAGCACCAGGTTGACACCATTGTGAGCAGACAAGCAAAAGCGGTAGAACTGGCCATGGCCGAGTCACAAGCATGGACAACAGGGCCCACTGTGCAGGAGACTACGCGGGCTCATAGATGCAAAACCGTTGGTGGCCATTTGTCACATTGAAGCTGTCGAATCACTGTAGTCTAATCATACTTGAGGCTAGCAACAGTGAGGCCCTCCAGTGCAGTGCATCAAGCTGCTGCTGGTGGGACTGGCGGCATATAACCAGCATGGCTTGAGGTGCAGAGTAGATCAATGCACTGGCTATGTAAACTGAGCACCATGAGTATCATAGGAGGGTTGATAGCCCTTAAGGGACACGACAAGGTGCATAACTGATAACAGGCGCTTGCCAGAGCCACCTGGTTTGTGAGCATTCCTCAATGCTGAAACAATTCAATCAGCAACTGTAGTACAGATGCAATAATTGCTGGAAGCTCACTCCTGGTTGACATGCAAAAGTGATCTTGCCTCTGAGCTGCGGCCTCACTGGTTGATCTGAAAGTGTCATCCATGCAGCATGGTGAGATGAACGCAACTTGTGTTGAGGCTCACCACAGCTAGGAGCCTGCACCAACAGGCACTCTTGTATGTCCTTGCTGGACTTCTATTGTATGGTTTTGCTCAACGGCAATATATGCCACCACCCACAGCCTATGGCAACCATTGGCCTCGCTTGAAGAGGCTGCTTTCAAGTTCTCTCAGGCAAAGAACTGGCCAGAGGCCGATTGGCTAGGGACCGCAACTGCTGTGATCCACAGTACACAGCACAAAGGATCAGAAACTAGGTGCAGTTGCAAGCCAAACAATATGTACTCACAAGCTCACTTTTTTCAACCAACACAAGCAGGACTGTGCATATCAAGACACTGTACAATGGGGTTTGGACTAGCAGCAAAAAGAAGGCAATGCGTGCAAAGTTGTCAACTGATTATTGGCAAATGGTCAGCGCTCCTAAGATACACAACTTCTGCAACCATAGGGCAGCTGTTTATGGAAATCTCCTGGGTGCAACAGCATAGAGACTGTCTGGTCCAATTGCATCTTCCCCTGCTGTTGCAGCTGCCGCTAGTTGTGGTGACTGCATAGCTAGCACAGGTGGAGGTGGGGACACAACAGGAGATCTGCTGTGCACACTTCCGGACTTCCTTCCCAGTGACGCTACCAACTGCAACCCTGGTGCTACCAGCCCTACCCGGCTGTGATTACTGCCATTCCTGTAGGACGCATCTCTGAAGTACGCCTCTGCACGTGAGCAGCACCCGACACTGTCTCTCTCACTGCGTGACTCATGAGCAAAGGCAAGTGCTGGGAGGTGAAGTCCAGCGGCGCGCTCATTCATGCTGTACTCTGCAATGTAGTAGCGCTCCTCTGAGTGTCCAACTTGGGGTGGGCAGCACATTCCTCCCCACCTGCAGAGATTTTTATGTATAGGACACGCATGTGCAGATCAGTGAGTACTGTTGGTATCTACTCTGGGCAGGTACCACAGGAATGAAAAGTCATGCGATCAGGATGACACATGCTGAGTATGCACCATCACCTCATGATCAGGTCTGTTTTCAGCTGTTTTCATAAACAGCAATACATGCTTGGGACACAGCTGCAGCTCTGTGAAACTTTGGCCTAGCTATAAGGCTGCCTGAAAACCGTTTTCTTGGCAAGGAACTATCACTCAATGATAACCATTATGGCATGTCAGCTGAATGATCTGCAGCTGGACAAACTTGATCAAAAACTTGACACTTTTATTCTATCAAAGCAACTCTGTTCATCTTGCATCTGCTGCACCAGATAACTCACATGGGCCAGTATGTGAGCCCAACCAAGGCCCCTAGACACAACACTGTTGTTCCCATCCAGTAGAAGCCCTCATACGTGGTAAAGCCAAAGTAGCTGAAGAAAACAGCCTAAGATACCACCACCAGCAGCAGCAGGGCATCAAAAGGGGCAGCGGCAGCGGCAGCACCAATTCGCTCATGAAAGGCTGTTGGATATGCACCTGGAAACATGAAGCAGACTACTCACAAGCAAATGACTAATGATGGAGGGGTACATGCCGCACTGTGCAGGCATAGCTAACAATCAGCATCTGACACTGAAGATTGCTTCATTCCTTTCATGTTTCATACAAGCACATGTGTCAAGTTGTTTCTGAGTCCCTGAACAGTCTAGGCACACTGAGGCACTGGCCTCAGCCTGCATTGAAGCAAAGATATTGCCCATTAAATGCAGCAGGGAAAAAAGCAGAAAACAGCCTGAATTGAAGTTGGGCTTGAAGGGCCACATACCTGCATCACGGCCGATCCCACATTGCCTCCACAGGCCACCACACCCACCACCATGCCAGTAGATCTCTTGCTCACAAAGGGAGTGATGCCAAAGACAGCACCACATGCCGCTTGACAGAAGAAGGAGAAGATGAACAACATGGCCAGCTGCAAAAGGTGGCACATTTCAGGCCGTCAGCAGCAGGAACATACCTCCATTTTAACACACACTTGTCTAGCTGATCGTGCTGACTTGCAGTGAAGCAGTGACCCAATCCTTGCATTGCATGTGTGTGCAAATGGCAAGCAGCAGACAGCAGACTGCAGGTGTCCTAGATGTTCCCATTGACACCTGTCAATAGCCTGATGCACAGTGTGCATTGGGTGCTGAAGTATTCGACACCGTAGTCATTTCATGTAGGGTGACTGCTCCACAATCTGCAGCCGCCTCTGGCCACACTGACAGCCCACACCAGCCACCCACCGTTGCCGGCAAGCTTTCATGTGATATGCCAACTAGTAGACAGAAGATGCCTTCAAAAGCCAGCAGCACTTGCAGGACCCAGAGCCGCCCTCTCATGCCCCTTAGACCACCAGCAAAGTCTGATGCAGCACCTCCCAGGAATCTGCTGCCCACATTCATAATGCCGAGTACACCACCTGAATGCACCAGCTCCCAGAGCATCAGCAGGCTTGCCAACAATTCGTCACATTGAATGCGTCTACAACAGAATTGCATCATCTCATACTATGCAGGGTCAGTTCTGTCGTATGATTGAGGCAGTTCTGCAAGTGCCTGAAAGCAGATTCGGTGCAACCTGCTGCCCAGCTGCACATACTGCAGCCACTGCTAATGCTGTCACCCACCAAGAATTCCTGATGTTGTCAGTGAGAGCCCAAAGTGACTGTACATGTAGAAGGCGATCACATTGTCCGTTGTCAACTCCACACCAAAGCACAGGGCGTACGCCAAGGCCATCATGTATGTTCGGTAGTTAAGCAGCACAGACTGCCAGGCATGTCGGGGATTTGTGCGCCGCAGGTGCATACGATCCCTGCAGGAGCCACAGCAGCAAACTAGACATCAACACCAAGCAATGCTCTGCGCAGCATACCATGTTTGTGACGCATAGGGCCGCCGGCAATGCTTGTGACACACCATAAACAAACACAACCAGGCAGGTTCGCACCGAAAGGACCAGAAGCCTCTAGGGCATGCAAGTGCGCATTCAGTACAGCGTCAGCAACAGCTGCATGCATCCTGTTACAAACAGTGCGTCTACTTGCAACAGGTTGTCAGCTGACAATTGCCAAGTTCAAGTGATCAGTGCAGCTTACCTGCCCACCAAGGGAATTGTGCCTGAGGGCTCATCATCTGTGCACAGGAGCACTGCAACCCCCAGGATAAGCTGCAGGACGCCTGGCACAAAGAATGCAACCCGCCATGCTAGATGAGGTGCAAGGGCTGCTGCAAAAGCCTCATACAGCAGGGGCATCAGCAGCAGGCTGGCACCTGCACCAGTGTTGCCCCATCCTGCAGGAGGAATACACGATCTGATGAGAGATGGCTGCAGGAAGTGGAAAAGCTGTCATATCACGCCCCTGTTTGCTATGACTGGCTGCACCTCTGCACCTATACATGTCTGTCAAGCGGCATGGTCGCCAGCTACTTCTACTGTCAACTGCATGACCAGGTTGTGCTTGCTGGCACAGCTTGGCTTGATCTGATGCAGTGGTCAGAACTCAATAGCACTACTATAGCATAATGGAGCATAAGCCACTAGCCGCTGTTATATGACTAGTTTTGCAAGCGGGGTAATTGAGATGACTACAGGACAGATTATTGTGGCAGGGATGTGTGCTGGTGCATGTGTTTCTGACCTGTGCAAACCAGATTCCAACCCTACCTGCTGAGAGGGCATTGGCTCGGCCCACCAGCTTGGTGTTGAACATCTGGGTCATCCAGTGTTGGTTCACCACAAACATCGACAAGCTCAGCCCGACCAGCATACGCATTGCTACAAAGCTGGCCGCATTATGTATCAGCGTCATGCCAAACACAAACGGTGTAGTGCCTAAGAGCACAGTTGCTGCTGCATATCTGGGGCCTAGTATGTCTGTCAGAGAGCCCATGACCAAGCGGGAACCTATTGCTCCACATACGCTAGCTATGCCGGCATTGCCCATGTCTGTCATGGTGAGATCTAGGTCGTCCCTGAGCACTGGTAAGAGTGCTGCAGGAGCAATCGTTGCAACGAAGGTTGAAAACAAGGCCAGCCAGCTGGTGTAGAAAGCACGCATGTGGGGCCGAGCCACCGAGCACAGATTGAGGCTGCATGCCTTGCTCTCTGCGTCCACAGGGAGGCTGTATGTTTGACTGGGTGCTCCTGTGGGTAACTGAGGAGGGCTGCATCTGTCAATGGACTGGGCTAGCATTCTAATAGCTGCTGTTGTGTGCACATCATTTAGATTTATGACAGTGACAGGGTGAAAGGCATCTACGCAATCTGCAAACGCAGCACAGCAAATGAGCAACTGTTACGCAATCTTACAGGATTCAACAGCGTTGGTGGTGCTTGTTGCCAAGCGATATAACGGCCCTCAGTATGGGCTAACAAGGCATGCAGCAACATCACTGGTAATCCTAGCAACTGGCGGAATGCAGCACATGGCCAGCGGTGCATTAAACAGCGAGGCATATCAAACAAGCAGGTTCTGGGCATGTGTTTCCTCTGCGCACCCAGCCGTCTCAACGTACGATGGCTGGCAGTTCAGTGCTGCTGCCTGCAGTAGGTGCACAGCACGTTTTCAACGCCGCCGCTTGCTACAGCAGCATTTCTCACCAATTGCAGGTCCCAGTATTTTCTGATCATGGTACCCTTTCATTGCTTAAACGCGTCGAGGCACGACAGCTGAACAGCAGGAACATAGGTGGCAGCAGCTGGGCAGCGTATCTGTGACATGGCCACAGTGCTTGTCTGTTTGGAAGTCTAACGTAAGCTCAATTTCCTGAAACAGAATCACGGGTGAATGATCTGCAGAGGGTGGTACCACAAGAGCGACACCAGGATTCACAACAATGGGCATAACGCTCTCCTGATACACTGTAACAACAGTCGCTTGAGTACTGGTGGTTACAAGGAGCGAGCGAGGCATGTTATGATGGCGGGCGGGCCTTGATTCTGTCTGTCACGTGGCCCTCCCTGTGCCGCCCACGGGATATATAAACCGTAATTCGTAGCAACGATTATATACGACGACAACAAGACAATCAGGTACAACGCAGACATCTGATTCAGCCCTGAGGCCATTACGCATTGTCCGAGTGTCTGAACAGCGGGCTACCCCCTGGTGTCAAGCTCTGCTGCCAGGCTGCATTCGCCCATCGTTCAAGATAAAGTATGCACAAGGCTCTGTGACCATTCTGGCATTTGTTTTGTTTTGTGTCTGTTACAAGGGGGTGGTCTCCTGATGACCAGCCAGCTCTGCTGCTCACGTCTCAGTACTGTTAGGCCAGTACTGCCTCGGCCAAAGGTCAACCAGATTGACCAAGGACACTCACTGTCTCACACCCAGCTAGGACAACACTGTCCAGCAATCCACCATCCAGCCATGCAGACTGCAATGACCAGTGGGTATTTGGCCTACCCAATCCCCACACCCCAGCAACCTTCCGCCAATTGCAGGCATCAAGTATGTTTGTTTTGTGTGTGCTTCATACTACATACTGTAAAGTGTTGCACACATATAGCAGGCATGCCATCCCAAGGTGCACTGGCAGTGGAGCCTGAATCTCACTTCATGGCACGGAACTGTACACATGCCCTTTGCATATACAACGTACGGCAGGTATTAATGCTGCACACATGTCATCTCTATTGCGTTTCAGGCTAGGTGCCCATGACCTCCCTGTTGCCACAGGCAGGTGGTCTGTTGCTGCTGACACTGGACAGAGGATGCCCAGACGATTACGCCACTGTCAACATTGTGCCTCAGGTTCTATTGGCGATGAATTTCATATGATTTTTGAGTGTGAGTTTTATAATCCTGTGCGGTCCCAGTTCCCCCGGTTGTTTGAGCAGTTCGGTGGCCATGATCACTTGCATCATTCTATCACTACAACAGGTCCTTATATGGCACGTTTCATGGGTCAAGATAAGCGTCTTGTAGCCGCATTTGTTCATTTCTGTTGGCTTTTGCGTTGCAATCCAAATACACCTATGCATGTTTTGCATCCTCTTTCAGAGTCTGAGTTGGAGGTGGAGTCTGATGATATTCTGCAAGTCGAACTTGCAGACATTCTGCCGGATTGAATCTGGCCTGTGTTTGTTTCTGTTTTTGCCCCCATGAGCCATTAGTTGGCTCCTTACGGGTGGAAACCCTTGAGGTAACTTGTAGTAGTAGTAGTAGAATTCACTGCAGCGGTCATCATAACGTCTGAAGTATCAAATGTACTCAACATGCAGAACATACCATGTGGGTCACCTGTTGGTGTACATGTTGCCCATGTTTAGTTGATAATATGCTGAACATTGCCAAGCGCTGCTGCAAGCCCTTTGTGGTGCTCTTGCGGTCCAGTCTCCGTGTAAGTGGATCAGGCAGATAATCATCAGCAGCAGTGGTGCACCCCCAGGCATAGCGTCCACAGATGCGGGTCAAACAGCTCACTGTGCTACCAGTGGCGCCTCACTAAGCCTGCTTTCTGATAGCTAGATACCGTTGATTCCCTGATTCAGACATATCAATGTGGGAATATTTGGCAGAAACCATCTGCCAGACATGCACAGTAAATGCCAGGTGAAAGCTCAGATGAAGCTCAATGCAAGCTGTGTAGACCATGCGGCAATCCCAGACTATTCAAAAACAATATTTGTTGAAACCTCTGAAGCTGCATCCCTGCAGCCATAATCAAGCTCCAAATAGCAGCCAACTCACAATGGTGGTGGCAAGTTGACAGTCCTTACTTGGCTGTGCAGATTTACACCCAGTTTAGCACACTGCACTGATATGTGAACTATGGCACCATGTGACTGTCCTTGCCAAGGAAAGGGTTTGTATCATTTGCTTGCAGCTTGCCGAGTGTGTGGTTGACGTGGCTGTGGCAGGCCTCATCAGCCCTGACAGCCAAGATGAGGTCCCTCATGGTGGCATCATCCCCCAGCCACCAGTAGCTCTTGGCGATATCGGGAGCAGGCCTGTTAGGCCACAACTTGCCGGCATCAATATCCTGTATGGTCAGTACACATGTGCAGCAGTGAAACCGAGGTTCACGTGTCTTTGTTCTGCAGCAAGCTGTTGACCTCACCAACGGAAAGGTACGCCAGGCACACATGTTCTTGCATACGTCTATTCCAAGCTGAGTGCACCATGTTCCTATGCATCAGCTCAGTGTTGACTGAAGAGCACAGATGGAACACGCTGCATCAAGCGGAGGTCAGATCAGCTGCGATGTTGTGGTGTGGTGCTCAACGACACATGGGTAGCCAGCTGCTGGATCCCCCACCTCCCCCTGACGATGTTGCACTGACTGCACGGCCACTACACTTTGCAGGTTGCATGACAACACTCTTCAGACGCTGACAGCTCAGACTGTCAGAAACACACCTTCAGGGCCTGGGTGTACGTCTTGACAGCTTCTTCCTCCAGGTAGCCCACCAGAGAGTGGCAGAACTTGGGAGACACCAGGTACGCCAAGAAGAACATGTTGAACATGATGCCTTGGGCAAGGATGACATTGCTCCTGAAGAACAGGCCCGGCTTGCGTATCTCTAGGAATGTCAGCAGGTGCATCCGCTCATTTTCTGCCTCCTCCAGCAGTGTGTTGATCCACCCCATATCACGCTGCATCCTGCGCAGGGACCTCAGGTGACGCAGCATACCACCGACCATACCAGGGACACCTGCGTCGCATCACAAAGGCTGGGCCGTTTCTGTTTGTACTGCAGAGGTTGTAGGGGCATGTCTCGCTTGCAACATCAGTTTGCAACAGTAGACTGAGTAAACATCATGGTATCAAAGGGGCAGCTGCCGATATGTTCACATGCAGTACATACACTGCAAGGGTCTGCAATATATCTGCACTGCTGCCTGGTTGTGGACTGTATGATAACTCAAATCACTCAGTTTGTGAATCCTGTAAGGCGTTGCACACAATCAGCCACACAGCATTGTCTGACCTGCCACTGTCTCCAGGAAGATCATTCTCTGGAGCCATTTAGCTTCTGTCATCTTCTCAGCATTGTAGCCAGTGGCCAGGTCAAACGTACTGCGGATGACCTGGATGGTTCTGAACGCCAGCTTCTGATGCAGCTGCAGAACAACATGACTTGCTGTAAATGAATGAATAACAGAGCAGGGGCATTGAAAGCCCATCCCCTTGGCTATCAAAGCAGTCATCTTATTATGCCCTGACACTGCACCAAATCTTACCTTGACTGGTGTGATGTGCTTGTAGTGCACTGACTCCAAGTATGCCTTGGGGTACACAGGATTCTTCATGGCAGCCCGCACATCAGGATCTGCCGCCAGGTGTACGGCAACTCCAGCTGGTGCTTGCTTCATGCCCGGGTGGGCAGCAATGTAGCCAGAATCAAAACTGGCGTCTTTAGGCTGGGGTACGTTGACATTTATATTTGGTGGAGTGGCTGAAACGTGAACATCAACAGATGCTGCTGGATCAACGTCACCCTGCATGCAGGCAAACAGTGAAGGTGAGCAGCCTGTTTGCATGAGAATGATATGGAACCGATGAGGCGGGCATCAGCCGCTAAAAGGAAAAGGCAGTTGTCCAGTGTGTGGTCTTTCTTGCCGCAACAGCGATAGACTCGAGCAGAAAAGCCGAGTCCATCTAACACTTCGATACGGGCACCAGGACCTCTATGACTGCCATGTCAGTCATGCATTAGTTCTAATTGCAGATATGTAACGAATGCAACGCCGCACGCTAGTCCGGTCCTCACCGCAACAGCTGTGGTCGCGTAGCCTGCTAACCCGGGAAACCTAGCTGCATGCATCAAGCTCAATCGCGTGCTTGCGCCTTCGGTCCTAGAGAAGGCTAGAGCCACTACTGGTATTGAGCTGGCAACGCTGCTGTTGACAGCAGCCCAAGCCATGGGGACCAGGGTCGGTGCACCCGCTACTTTGACTAGTTGCTGCAGCATGGTTGGCGGTGACGAAAGCTTGAATATCAGTTGGACCTTTTTAGACGAACTTTCAGCAGGTCGGTGTTTAGCACACAGCTCGCATAGATCCTACGACAACGACCCAGACGTGTATAGCAGAAGTACTCAAAGTCGGCATACAAACCTTGAGGGGTGTTCCCTTTTGTCAAAACAGCTGTGACTGTGCCAGGACGATTTCCCGCGCGGAGCGTCAAAGGACCAAACAAGATGACAGTCCACGTGCCGGCATGGTTACCTGCCTGTTATTTACGATTATGCTTCTCAAGTCGAACCAATCCTTTGCATGATGTTTGTTGACCCGCCCGTCCACGAATGCCATCGTGCAACATACTACAGTACTGCCGTCTCGGAACGCGCCTGCATCGCATAATTTCAAGAGCGTCGACGCCTTTGTGTATCAATGAGCGAGTTAAAAGATGAAATAGCGTGCTACCCATTCAGTTAATGCTTGAGTGCCGTTGCCTATCAGATGAGCGCTTCCTTCCTTCCAAATGAGCGCTGATCTTCTCAGGACTTCTGAGAAGAGCCTCATAAATGAGCTGTTTCTCCAGTCCTACTTGAAAGGCGGAAGAACTGGCTCCATGATCCCCTGATGAACATACATCGTTGCCATCCGGATTTAGACAGGCTGAGGGCAGGAGTACCTGGGAGTGCCATCAAGCAGCACCGTCACCGTGCTGCTCAAGAAACGTTTTCAACAAGACCCCCAGAATACTGGAGCCATCAATATTCTGGCGGGAGCCCACAAGAGCGCACTTCATCAATTGTATCATGCAGCCCATGTAGGCTGACAGAAAAGAAATTGTGCACACACTTGCATGATAAAATCTGCATGGCTCAAACTTTTTTGCTTGTGGGATAGGACAGGGCAATGCAAAATCTTTTGTCCCACAACCGCAGTGCTTGGTTGATAGATTCTACTGGTGATTTCGATGACATTATCTTTAGGCAAGACAACCACCTATTGAAAACCCTCTCAAAACACGCATTGGCCATTGCAGCCTCAACCTGCTGCATGTCTCTCAGCAAAAGGACCTTCCTCTTACATGCTAGCCCCTGCAGTCTGTCCCGCTTGGCACCATGCGGCTAATTTTACAGCAAGTGTACACTGCAGCAAACGACAAATGTGATGAGGGCTTGAATGGCTGTGGCCTAATGGACACCAGTCATAGTGGCAGGGCTGACCTACAAAACTGGTCACTTCCCATCTGACTCTGCACATCACAGCACATGCATGACTGCACACAAAGCACATGACCCTTTCATGCGCAGCCATGCAGCCATGATGGATGAACACTGCTGATACTGCGCAACACCATATGTACCAGTACAGTGGTCTACCTCAACAGAAATGAGATAAGCATGCTGGGAGGATAGGTCAGGATCATGGCTCAGAAGTTCACCTGCCACATAGCACTGAAATCAGCAGGGCAATCATTCTGACTGAGAAGGTGCTACAAATGAAAACCTGGCATCACATAAGTGTTTAAGAGATGTAGGTTGAAAGACATTAATGCCATGCCAGCAAAGAAGCATGCTACTGCGACAGACTGCCCAGCATGCTGCAGTGACAAAGGCAGTAGCTCATGGAAGGCCAGAAATGCCATAATCCCTCCTACACCAGCTAACATAGCATCCACAACGTGCTTGTCCAGCTGGGCTGCAGGGAAAAACAGACCTATGAGCACCACTGCGAGTGGCTCTGCAAGCCCTGAGAGCACTGCTATTTTGAGCCCCTGCATCCTGCTGCCTGTTGCAAAGTACACTGGCAAAGCCACTGCAACACCTTCTGGAATGTTGTGCAGTGCAATGGCAACTGCCAGGCTTACACCTGCAGGTAAGAAACAAAAACACAGGCAGACCTCTGAATGAAATCTAACTGGAAAGCTTCTTCAAGGTTGGCCATACCCTGGCGACTGTGCACTAGGCCTCTTGTAGCAACCGTGCCTAGGAGCCTGCACCAACCAATGCACAGCGCCAGCTGATAATGCAGCTGCTCAAAGCACAGTGGGTAAACAGTGCAAAATGCTTACAGAGGCATTGTGGCAGATGATATACACAGCACAACATGGCCTTGGCCTCAAACTGTTGTGTGGGGTCGTTCAGCTGCTGTAAAAAGTAAGGCAAGTTTGGCGGCATATTGGTGACAACAGCGGATGCATGTCAAGACACTCAGTGCACTCACCAATTGCGTGTGATTTTTGTGCTGCCAGAAACACAGCAACACCTTCTGGGAAGTTGTGCAGGGCGATCCCCACTGCAGTGATGAGCCCCGACATCAACAGCTGCCGCTTAAGTTTCCTACTACTGTCTTTGCTGTCCACACTGTCTACTACCTCTTCCATGTCAGCAGACAGCAGAAGCTTGTCCGCAAAGCTGGCATTAGCTGTGCTGGGCTGCCCCTGTTGTATGTGGCATGTGCCACCAGCTACTGTGCCATGCGGCAATGTCATGACTGCTGCTGCTGGTACAGGCGATCCAGCTTGGCTCCGAGGCCTTGAAGCTACTGCACACTCCACTCTACAGTTTGCACAAGGCAACAAGTCAGACTGGTATGAGTAGCGGTATCGAGACTACATAACATCACCTCCTGCCCTGGACATGACTGGAAAGAGCACGTGCCGCATGTGATGCTACTGGCACGTGGGACAATAGTGCTGCCATGGTTGGCCGCAGGGAGAACGGCACAGTAACAAATTTGCCCAAGTGACATCACAGCTGCTCAGGCTATCTGCTGCTCCTCTGCATGGCGCATACAACACAGGGTTGTGTGGTACGCTGCCACCTCTATACATCTGATGCAGGCATGTATTATGAGCAACTGGGCTCTGCTAAAAATGCTGCTGTGATGCACGCTGCTGGTGATACCTAGGACATGCTCTTACCCTGTACTGGCTGTTCTACCTAGAGATGGCCTGCCTCGCACGTTTGACGCACCACCCTTTCCATTGTAAGCTGCTCCCGTTCCGAAAGCTGAACTGGCTCCCTCCTGCTGCTGTTCTGCTTGTTGGAAGCCTCCTTCCCGCTTACTACCTTCCACCTTGGCACTCACTCCTGCCTGATCTGCTGGAAAGCAGTCTGGTTCTGGTATGAGAGCTACAACTGCTGCAAAGAAGAGGACCCCTATGTAGAAGCACGTATTAGCTGCCACAAATCCTATCTCCTCAACAGCTTCTGGTAGGAGATCCAATATGGACAAACTGAGCATCAGGCCTCCTGCGAGCCCCTGCATCCAGAAGCTACAACCTGGATCCCTTGCACAGAATAGTGACCCCTTCTGGAAATCTTCCTTTCATGTGTCATGCAGTCCATCTGATTTATCTGAAGCTAAGCTGCTGCGAGGATTGGTGCCGTCCGCCAGCCTGCGCGTACATATGCACCCTATAGCAAGATAAAGGTAAACCCAAGGAATCCCATCAGGGTCCATGCAGCACACCTGCAGCATTCCCAGGCGTTTGAAACTCATTGTTGGCTGAATTACAACCAGCAGGCCACCCAAGGCAGTCCCTGCTGCCCCTAGCAAAGTGAGCAGAAGAGCTTGCTCTACTGAGGAGACCATGTCGACAGCACCCAAGGCCCACGGCCTAGTACTTCGGCTTTTATGTATTACATACGAAAATAACGGACTAAAGGCACACGACCGACTTCGTTGAGGAGACTTCTCGCCCGGCTCAACTCTGCGCGGCCACGGTCCAGTGAGCAGATCGGCTTGAATCAGCGCACTGGCAGACGTACATGCTATAGATGACTGTAGTTACAGCTCCAACGGCATGTTCAACAACATTTCTGCACCCGCGTCTCGGACTTCACAGCTACTGGGCTGCTCGTCACTCATCACTCTTTTGGCGGAGTCCAGGGGCCTTGCAGCGCCTGTACTGCAATTTGCAGCTGACTGACCATATCACCTGCAAACACCAAAGCGTTCAATGCGGTATCATGCTGCTGCTGCTGGTTTGACGCTGCTGCTGCTGCTGCTGCTGCTGCTGCTGACGGTCAGGTGTCACAAGGTGCTACAATGCCACTCGTCTCGCCACTCGTCTCAACAATGCCAAGCAATGGTATAATAATTGAGGTATGCTATAAGAAGCAAATGAGGCAGTGCTGTCCAGTTGCAATCACCCTCAGCATGCTGAAACAACTGTGCTGCATAAGCGGGACCTATTGGCCAATAGCAAGCACAGTCTCAGATTCTGTCAGCATGAAGTGCCAGGGGTGACAGCCGGTCTCACCCAACTGCTGGATCTCTGGCCGGCTGCTCATCTTCTGCAGTGCCTCTCTTATGATCTGCTTATGATCAAAGGCCAGCTGCGGTAGCGAGGTTACAGGGAACCAGTTGGCCTCGGCTGCATCGTCCTACAAAGCAAGTGTGTCTATGATAGACTACCTTTGCAAGCAAAACAAGCGGCACACAGTCGCCGAGAATGCTGCCACTGGATTGCAAGCTGTCCTTGTGTACCACCTGCTTTGGCCATGTGCTAGTGGTCTGGCAGGATTGGAAGTTTGGAGGGCTGGCATCAAGGACATTGTGACAAAAACATGTCCTGCTGCCCGAGTCAGCATGATATGTCTTGAATAAACATGTGAGCGATCAGTATTCACATACCTGCAGCATGCAGACATGTTGCTGTGCAACTGTTCACATGCAGTAAACCAGGCCATGCACTCACTGCTGCTTTTACCCCCATTTCTGTGCCAGGCACAACAGCAGCGTATGCCACAGTCACTGTCCAGCCCCTGGGGTCCCTGCCTGGATCACCGTATGCCCCAATCTGTGCATAACCCCGCAACAACACAGAGCAGCAGGTCCTTGTTATTGACCACAGGATGCCAACTGCTCAGGACAGTAAACCTGGCAACAGCCCAGCAGATCTTTGAGAGATTCCTATCAGACCACTGGCCCCGTCATTGGACTAGCTTGTTTTCAGCAACAGATGAGTTGAGTACCAGTGGGCAGTTGACCTGTTTGCAGGACGCCATGTCCACGCTGACATCATGTGCCTCACTCACCTGAAACAGATCAACTTTCTGAGGATCAACTGATGTCTCCTCCTGCAGTTCTCTTGCTGCAGCAATATCCAGAGGTTCGTTCTCATCAACAAAGCCACCAGGAAGTGCCCACTGGCCCTGGCAGTACACAGGCAGGTATGAGAGCTCTCAGATGAGCATGAAAACAGTACTACAGAACGGGCTACAATGGCGATCACAGCTTTGATGTGGGAAGCATTGTGTCCATGGCTGTAGGGTAGAGTGACACAGCTGCAGGTTGGCAACGCTGCAATCTGTATGACCACACCTGATCATGAGCGGGTGAAAGGGAACTACATGCTGCTGTTCATCTTGACATTCATTACCTTGCAGGGCGGGTTCTTTCTTTGTATCAACAGCAGTTTCGATGGATTGTCAGCTGCTGGCTTTGATACTGCAGAGGTGACAAGTGTAGCAGCCGATGACTGCAGTTGAAGGCATGCATGCGCCCATCAGCAACGTATTGTGGCCACTCCCGGGGGCACCAACGCTGCTGACCTTATTTCGGACGCGAAAAAGCCATGTTGGATGCTCTGTCAAGATGTTATACTTTGCAGCACATGCATTGGCTCACCTATAATGGTGTCAACGGTAACAGAAGGCCTTGGGTACCTGAGACAGCAAACACTCATCAGAGAAGGAGACGTTATGCAGCTGGGCTGCAGATACCTGCAGCGCTTGCATAGAAGCGTCAGGTACTCCTTAGAGACACGCCAGCGCCAATCCTATTCTAAAATGAAGCAAGTAGGGCTGTCACAACCGCTGCATTTGCACCAGCAGTGCTTCAGCATCATCTATTAGAATGTGGCGCTTACTTGTATGTGTAGGAACCCATGGCTCTTGCTGTTGTGTTCTTGACTTGCCGTGCGAGCGATGGACGTTTATGCAGATGCTGCAGGTACCTAGTTGCCACCACCATCAAGATCGCGAAGCAGCCAGCTGCAAGTGTAGCACTTGATCCACCAGCCTGCTTCTAAGCATGCAGCCCAATACTGCAGCTCATGTTGTCAGCATCTCAGTACACGTTCTTTGCTTTAAGAGGAAGTGAGAAGATTCGTGTTGGAGTGTTGTTGCGTCCAAACGCCTTCACGGCACGTCATCATCAAGGTCCAAGGTGTTTGCTCTGTGATCCGCATGTCTATGACCTAGCCGCATCATAACTTTGCACAATATTACAGCAGTGTTTGGATTGTTGCTGAAAGCAACTGCTGTGTAATCAGTACCTGTACTGTACCAGCAATTGGGGCCTATAAAAAACCAACGAACCTGGGAATAGAGACGGCAACGATGATGATCCTTACTTTTACCATTCCCTGCAAAGAGGGCTTACTGTCAGGTGTGCTGCATAGCTGACACATTACTAATACCAATACAATTGGGGGACTCCAACCCCTCCCGGCACTAGCCAGCGAGCCAGCGAATGGCTCATGGGACGCATCCACAGTGTTGCATGGGCCTCAATCGGGAGATATTACACAGCAGCCCAACACGCCAGCACACCACAATGCGCCTCTCACAAGCACCCACTGGTTTGCAGCATGTTAATAATGGAAGCAAACTGCCGTGGCACAATATTTGCCAGAACAAAGCCAGATGAGAAATAAGTATGGAGTCGCCTTGTGTACTTCCTGCGCTGTCACAGGCTGCCACTTGGCAAACAGCAATGATCACATCAACAACCAGGTTAGTACAGCTGCAGCACTGCCATCAGGGATGGCCGTGATGTTCATGGCATGCATGTCAGCTCGTCTGCCGGCATCCACAGTGTTGCATGGGCCTCAATCTCCTGTATTGGCCAGTGCCTGCATCCAGAACCGTCCTGCCAGGACGTGGGGTGATCCCACCACACAAAACAGAAGCTGCACATAGTTTGGAAACAGATCATAATCCAGTTGCATGCAGTTCTGCGATCACCAACAGGCAACAATTGCTGCTGTGCAGCAGGTGAGCGGGAACTGCATAACGCAGTCTATTCTCATGAGCCTGGCTGTGAAATGCACATCTGACACCACCCAGAGCACGGGATTGAGCACGTCAGGCAGGAGACAAATCAGATGGCAGAGAAATATGTCAACCACCAACATGCCACTTTGTGTCTAGGGGCTTTTGAATTCAGACACCCAGTAAAGGACCATCCTGTCAGGCAAAGATGCAGCACAAGCACAGATTCTCTGAGATGCAACACAACTGTGCCCTTACCAGGCCTGACCTTACTGACCAGAATACCCCAGTACATACATGGATACAACCTTAGTGGTGATGTTACCAGTGCATGCGATCTCTTGGTACAGCTAGGGTTCATCGTGGCAGTATCTGGTATTTGGAGCCGATAGATGGCCACAATGCAGTAGGCAGAAAGTGCATATGCACAGATCTGTGCTCTGGCGCGACTCCACCATTATGGTACAGCATCATTCGGGTGTTGAGAGCACAGAGTATGTGACCAAGGGAAATCCTGATTATTAGCAGCTGGATTGAATCCAAGAACAATCTTGCGTGAATGTCAGGCTGCTGCGGTACACATGTGGATGCATTCACTGCATGATGAAGCCCATGAGATTTCTGGTATGCTGTCGGGAATGTTGGGCATCAAAATTCACAAAAGAACGTGTGCCACACCCTCAGTCATTTGCAGGTTTCACCACAGCCAAAAGGTGGTGCTGCAGGGTCTTACTCAGGCATTTGCAATGAAAGAAATATCACAACATGTTGCCACCAGTAATCTCCTTAGGATGTATGATAGCATTGTGCTGCACAACAACAATCCCAATGCCAATGCTTGCGAGGTCAGGCCAATAACAGAGGGTTGCCAAGATAAGCAGCTTGAGAAAGTAGTTGATGGCAACTGCCACTGCAGATTGACCATCACCATGTGTGAAAGATTAGGTGGAAGCTCTTCTTAAGATAAATCCTGGTGAAAGCACTAAAGCGAACTTACTATCAGAACCCTTCGATCATTACTCAATGATGACCGCATTTCATACATTGTGGTAGCCAGATGTGACATGCAGTTGAGCTTAGCAGCGCAAAAACACCATGAAGCCCGCCAAGGTCATACCAAGCTGTAACATGCATGCACGAAACTGAGGTCTCTCGATCGGCTCAGCTTAAAGCAAAGGAATTGTTTTGCGCCCAAATGCCCAACCTCCACCCTCACACCAGGCCTCAAGTTTCCCCTACACAAATCCATTCCAAGTACCCCTTTGAACTTGTTGTTACGTACCCAACCAAGTCCATCAACCTCAACAGCACTGTACGGTAGAGCGCCATTCTGCTGCTCTGGCTGCAAGCAGGCACCTACTAGTAGAGCTGCCGCCATCTTGGTCTTGGGTAGGCAGCCTGTCAGCAATAGCTTGCAGGAAATCCTCCAGTGCCACCCTTGGCTGTTGCGTGTATTGCCAGTAGTGTTGAGGCTGTTCCAGAAAGTCATGCTGCACCAGATGAACACAGTGTGTTGAATCAAGAAAGAAAGCAGTCTCACGCCTGTCCCTTGTTGCCATGGCTATCACACTGTATTACCAGCACACAACTACCTGCTGCCAACACAGGCAGTACAGCTGCTGATGACATCTCTGCAGCTAACAGCGCACCAGCGTGCCTTTCAATCAGTGCCTTGTTGCCCAGTGGCTTGTCCATTCAATGATGCAATGGCTGGCGGAGCCATGACTCATGGGTTGGACACATGCAGTTGAGCAGCTGTGATTAGCACATGGTCAGAAGGGACTGTTATACATAATGGTGACGATCACAGCTGTAGCCAGCAGACCCAAGGAGGTGTGGGCTGACAGGGAATATCCCACATCAATGTAAAACCAGGGACACAGCACTATGCACCGCAATCATGCTCGATCTTATGCAGCAAAAGTATATGGACAGATAGCTGTACGGATCCTACCTATTTATTCCGGTGATTGCATGGCACAGACACACACCAAGCAACCGGCTATGAGTGTTGATGTGGTCAGTGACTGTTTGCAACACTGGCACCTGTGCTTCACATGCTGTAGACAAACAGCTGACTGTGGTCGTGCATGTTCATAAACAAGATCGCTGCTTTAGCATGATGCATCATGGTGCAAAGAACCAAAAAGTCATTACTACAATAGTTTTTACCAGTGCTATGCCATTGTAGTGCGCATCCCTTGCATGCAGACCAGCAAGCCTATCCACCTGGACCTCCTGCTGCTACACCAGACATGCTGTTGTGCAACAAGGAGAAGCGGAAAGGTATCAGGAGTATGAAAAACCCAATACAAGTGACAACAGAAGCAGTTGGCTGCACCAGCCCCAAGGCAGCATTCCCGTCAGCACTGTCCAGGTGCAAGAAGTGAACACATGATACATGGATGCTCAAGGTTGTTGTGAATACTAGAAACGAGTGCAAAATGGCACAGATGTGACAGCAGGGGACCCTAGTTAGTTCTAGACACCTGGTGCATGGCAGTCAGGACTAATGCACCACCAATTGCTTTCATTACAGCCTGTTGCGCCTGTGCAGGAGAGAAGCCAGCACAATTTATTGAAGACATGATGATCAGACACCATCTGCATCTTGACAACTGCAATTTTGCTGCTGGTAGTTCTGCTGCTGATTGGCCACTGGGTGCCCATCTCAGGCAACCCTGCCACCTCATGGACTCCATCCAAGACCACCTGGCAAACATCGCATGACACCAGGTATGGATGACTGAACAAGAACAAACTGCAATGCTCAGCTAAAGCTAGAATGAGAGAGCTCATGCTGTTGCTAGCCAACCATGCGGCTCCACCGCCAATGTAAAGAGGTGGTCACATAAGCAATGTTCCTGCACAGCCAACCAATCAGGCTTGGCTGAAATGTGTGCTGCACAGAAATGGGCTGTACCAGCCATGTTCATCAAAACAAGAGTCACAGGAACCAATTATGTGCCACTAGCAGTGCCTTATGAGATGAACCCTAAAATCTGGTCTTTCCTTGGCATGTGAAAACCCTATCAGAAGCCTGAGAGGCTTGTGTTTGTGCTCTTGTACATGTTTGAGGTTTGCGGTTAATGCTTTCAATGTAAAGAGAATCTATAAATTCCTGGGTCCCTTTATTTCCTGATGGTTTTATGATGCAAACGTGCACTGGAAACAAGACAAAATTTGCATGGCATATGGCAACCTCTGGCTGTCACGGGCAGAATCTGCTGGGCCAGCTGACTATCCAGAAGGCAGCACCGTGCAGCAGCAAAATGTAGTCCAATCTTCATGATGGCTTTGAACGTACCAGCAAGCTCGTCAGCCAGCATTCAAACAACCGCTTTGAGTATTTCTGCTGCTATACCCACCAGCTGCTGCTTGTGCTGTAGCTGTACACCTTCTGCACAAGCTGCCACCATGAGCTTGCGCACTGCTTCACTCACCAGGTGCAGCTGCCGTGTGTGAGCTGATGCAGCTGCCTGCACCTCAGCCTGAAGCTTCAGGACAGCTTGCTGCTTTACTGAAAGGGAGACCTTGGCCAACATCAGTTGCTGGCGGAGTGAGTGGATCTCTTGAAATGCAGCTAAGGAGCTGGAGCTGGATGCCCCATCACCTGCTGCTGTCACGACTGCTGCTGCTGCTGCTGCTGCTGCTGCTGATAGCGACTGCTGAGCATCCAGCTGTGCAGCTTGCTGTGCTGCTGCTGCTGCTACTTGGTGGTTTCTTGTGATGCTAGGTACCACCATCGCTGCCAGAGTTTTGTTGAGCTTATTGGACTTGCACATGACAGCCACCGTACGCAACATGAGCTCAAGGAAATTGTGCGGCAACGCTGCTGCTATGGCTGGGCTGCTGAGGGCAACAGCAGAGGCACAGGCAGCAGCAGGAGTGGAAGCATCCAGCCCTGTGTCTGAGGAGGGCTTCAGGTCATCTGCAGCAGGTGATGCTTCAAGCGGCGCTCCTGCAACCACCTGCTGCCGCTGCTGCGAAGCAGGTGCTGCATATGATGTTACGCTGAGGTTGCTTGGAAATCTGTCACAGTCAGCAGCGTCGAGCTCTTGGCTGGCTTCAACTGTTGCTGTTGGAGGTGTGCGCTGCTCTGCTGGCTCTACCTCAACTGCTGTTGCACCTGTCTGCACTTCCGCTGCAGCTTCTGGTATTCCTGCTGTGGGCCGTGCATTGATTGCACCTTGCTCTGCTGATTCTGCTGGTTCTGCTGCTTCGGCTTTCAACAAGGACCTGTGCACCCTCTTTGTTTGTGCTGCCTCTCTGCCATCTTCTGGTTCCCTCTGCCTGCCTCGTTTGTCCCGCTGCAGCTGCCCTGCTGCTGGAGCAACAGTAGCCGGAGGATCAGGCGCTGGATGAGGGGCAGCTGCTGCTGCTGCAGCCACAAGGTCAGGCACCAGGATGCCAAGTGCCACAGCATCCTTGACACAGGCTAAAGCCTAAAGGGACAACACAGCATAGGTTGGTAAGTAAACAGCATACACTGTCAATGAACAGCATGCCATGCTCCATGTTTGCACAACATCAAAGGTTGGCGCTGCAACCTAAATGCAGTCACTGTACCATATACCAGCACCACTGCAACCAAAGCACCATGTTACGGGAGGAACACTGATCCTGGTAGATGTTTCTAGTGACCAGCTGTCGTCTGTGCAGCTGTCATGTCTGAACAGTCGTGCAACAGTTGCTGGCGCTGTTGACACCTCACCTGCTTCTTGATTGCCACAACCTGCTGCAGCACCTGGAGCAGGGCCCTTCTATCCACACTACTGTTAGGCAGGTCGACAGCTTCATGGCCCAGGGCAAGTGCTGCTGCTGCTGCTGTTGCTGCCGCAGCGCCTGCAGATGTTACCGACAGGAGCCGGATGCACCCGGCATCCAGGTCGCTGCCGCCGCAACTCACACCACCACTGACAGCTGATACCTCGAGCCCAGTACCTGCTGCTGGGGACTGGGTGTGCTTGAGCAGCGTTGGATCATCAGTAGTGGCATGTGCTGCCAGCTCAGAGGTGGTGGATGCTGGTACTGCTGATGGTGGTAAATGCTCTTGCTGCTGTTGCTGCTGGTCCCTGCATAAAGGTGTTCTTCCTAGCACAGCTTGCATGGACTGCGCTGCCATTGCCTCGGTGGATGCTGCTGTTGCCTTTTGGCTGTTCAAAAGACAACCCACGCTCAAGGCAGAGCCATCTGTCTGTGCCCGGAGCAATGCAGGTAAGCCTGCCAGGTTACACTGTTGTGAGTCAGCTGCTGTCCCTGCTGATGCTGACAGTGACAAGGCACCAGCCACCTCAGGCAGTGTGTGCATCAATAAGCTGCCGCTGCTGACTGTCCTCAAGCGTTGTGAGAGGTTCACATGGGCTGGTGTTGTTGCTACTGCTGTCTGGCATGGCAGTGCATTGTGCTGATTCGTTGGTGCAGAAGTACAACTGGCGGGGACGGTAGACGTGAAGTTGCCTGATTTTATTTTGTGCAGCTCAGTGATGAATGGCGAGGGTAATTGCTGCAATTCTTCCTGCTGTTGTTGCTGATGCCACAGCAACTGATCTTTCCTGTGCTTGGTCTGCTGTGCAGTACCCATGACGGCTTGCAGCAGATCCTCCACATTTGCTGTGACAGTGAGTGAAGCCACTGCGCTGGTACCTGCTGTTGCTGCGGTGGATGGTGCTGGCTGGCATCGCTGTTGCCCTGCATGCTGCTGCTGCAGGTAGGGAGCCTGCAGGTGAGTCACCTGACTGCTGAAGCTGCTTGATGGCCCCAAGCCGGCTGGTGTTAGCAGAGATGGTGTTCTGCTGTACGTATCCGTGGCCGATGAGCCGTCTAGTTTGCCTGTAGTGTTCCTGACAGCACTGCTACATGGGTTTTGTAGTTGTTGCAGGAGGAGCTCCTCCATCATCACTTCTGGCATCGCCTAACACGGTATGCAGCTCATGGTAACATAGCCTGCGTACAGCAGCGATACGAAACCGCCAGAATCGTCACAGAAGAAAATGCTGGTCTGCAACCACTATCTATGCCTGATCTACCATTAGATATATGCATGCTCCTATAACAACAGTATTATATCCAATGAGCTGTATGGTATAGGCACAGACACAGCGAGATGTCCTCGTCAAGCCTCCTGGAGACGGGAAACGCATTGAGGACCTCTATGATGACCTGTTACGCCACAAAAACGACGTACGATATGGAGATATGATCAATGCGTCAGGGTAACTGGCACGTAGGCATCAGGGAACGAAGTGAGGGACGCTGGCTCGTTATTCACCTTGCATGCTAAGAAGTTGGGAATGAAGATACGAAACCAAGCGTCTTCATGACGGCTGCGAATGTCAGCGCAATCGCACAAGGCTCCGGTGTCAGGGCACTTGCCATCAACGCAAGATATACCCTCCTAAAGTCGTTACATGGCACAAAACATGCTATATTCGAAGTATACGGTGCCGGAGCTGGTTCTGCTACCCCTTCTTTTACGAACGAGGTAACCTCTTGGAGGTATACGAACAACTCTCGAGGGAACGAGTTACTCTTGGATAGTAGCACTGGAACAATACATGTACAGATCATGTACCCAAAGCAAGGCCACTGCGACACGTCAACAGCGGAGTCCCTTCCACCAGACGACGGTCAATTTTGCCAATGGGTCAGCCTGAGGACGGTTGTTGCCACGAATGACCAGTGGTAGATCTTGAGAAACATGTTGTGTCGGCCTGCACCCCCGACTTCTGTCAGGTAAGTACGTTACGCCGTAAGCTCTCCTTTGGGATCCTGGCCGTGGCCTGTGATACACCCTTTAACACAAGAATTTGTTGATGGAATTAAAAGCTTGTCGACAAGTATGTCATGCATATCCCATCAGCCCACTGCAGCTAGGTGATCATGATCCTGCAGCACAAGGTATCAGCTTCACGCTAGCCGTTCGTACAACTTCAAAATTCCTGATAGATTGAACAGTTATTGTCGAAGGGCTGGCGAGGGTATACACCATGCAATGACCCACCCAAGCACGGTTCGTTAGCTACAGGTGCGAGCACACCAGCGAGCACACGTTGCAGTTCAAGGTCAAGTAAGCATTGGTGAATCCTTCCGTGCAGATAAACTAAGTAGTTACAACTATTACATATGTTATTGTTTAGTTGGGCTACAAGGTCACCGGCAAGGTGGCTTGAATTGTCGCAGAACGACTCAAGGACGAAACAACATTGTAGTACGCAAAATGCATTGGAATAATGTGATACACGCAGGTATGCCAGTGCAGAATGCATTTGCCTGCATGCAGGGTCCCCTACTGCCTGATGTGCTCAACACACGGTACAGACCAACGAGTGTCAGGCGCATTTGACATAGCATCTCAGCTTGCTGCATGGCTAAATTTCTATTGCAGAGACTTGTTGATCATGACCCCAGGTTTGCAACCAAATGATACTGTGCGCAGATACGCTACTGACATGAGCTTTTGCAGAGACAGCATGTGTAACCAACAAAACGACATAAGGAGACACAGCAGAAAACACATGCAGATACTACTAGGTTAGTAACTGCAGCGCCAATGGAATGGTCTCAACTTGCTTGAGCGCATTGTGCGTTGCACACACAGAGTCTGCATGTACAATGTGTGCATACATAGCTACTAGTAGGCTACATGTACACAATTTATCTGTACATAGCACAAGCAGGAGTCGACACATGTGGGTAAACAGTAACGTTACACTGTTGAAACCCTGTAGCAGGAAATGTTCATCGTGCAGCAACATACAAGGTGGCCACACACCGCAAGCACAACTTTGCCTGTTTACGCATCCACCACCAGTGCAAACAATTTACATCACAGCATGCACTGCATGAGGACCTAATCTGCTTGAGACCTACACTGCTCAGTAATACTGAAAACCTGCTGCAGGCTAGGTCCCTACAAGAGCTACCCTTACTGTTGCTGATGCCGGCCAGCAGTCTGCCTTTCAAACCACGCCAACACCTGCAGCAGCTGCTGTCCCCAAATCCCTGTTAGGCCCTCAGGCCAAGACATCAGCCGTTGCAGCAACAGCAGATATAGCAACATCAGCCCCCCAATCACTACCACACCACTCCATATTGCAACTCGAGCAGCTACCTTTCTAGCTTTCCTGCCACCTCCCGGCACATAACCTGCTGCAGAATCTCCCACAACAGGATGCCTGGTGCGCCGCCACCTGAATCCCCTCCTGCTCACACCCCCACTGCCTGCTCCCCGTCCATGCGGAGTCAATGGTGTTGATGGGTACATGTCCCCAATGTCACTGTCCGCAACACTGCCAGCTGCAGTGGCACCATTGCCAGGGGGTCCCAAACCCTCTCTGCCCTCCCAATAGCTGCCGGTTTCATCAATAAGATCACCCCAGTCATTCAATCCTGCACCAACAGACAGCTTGTGTGACCGAAGTTGGCTGGGCAAGCGGCGGGGGACGTCTGTGACTCTGCATATGCGGATCTTCCGCCGTGTGTGTACATGCAGCAGCTGCAGGCTGGCTCTGAAGGCCCAGCGCAAGGGCAGAGGTAGGCCTACCATGTACAGCACCTGCAACAGCAGCAGCATACAGGGAAGGGTTGGGCGCCTATACAGTTGAACACGTACAGCTGTACCCGCAGAGAAGACAGCTATCTCAGATTCTACGTGTTCACCACCTTCAATATAGGAGTGTTTGCAAGCGCTGCAGATGCTCTACGTGCGTGAGCCTGCTTTGATCAAAACTACCAAACAGACTCTTGCCAGTTGGGAACAGCCGGCATATGCAGAGGTTCCTGTCCGGGCTGGTGCTGTCCCTACCTGCAGTCTGCATGGGTACATCCTGTCCATGACATGACCCATCTTCTGAAAGACTCCCCGTGAGCGCAGCACTGCCCCAATGTTCACACCACTGGTGTCCACCACCACACGGAGGGTGCCAGCACAGCACAGCTCAGGGATAAGCTGACGCACCCCGTACTCCATCTGCACGCAGAAGACAGCTGTCTCCCCTGAGCATGCAGCACCCATGTGTGGCTGCAAGTGCTTGCGCCCATTGGCGAAAGTATGGAGCTGCATGCCATATCATATAATGACCCCAGAGGCGTGATGAGCTGCATGTCCCTGCTTGAAGATGTTGCAAACCTCACTGACATGATGCAGTCTCAGGTCATGTAGCGCTCACATTCGACACTAACACTCTTGCCACCATCTCTGGCCCGTGAGTCCTGCTTGCGCTGACTGCTGCTCTGAAGTCGATCATGAGCCACAGGTGACCCTCATCATCAGGACCCTCCCACCAGGAGATGCGCTGCCACGCCATCAAGTCAGCTGAACAATCGACAGCATGTGCACAGGCAAAGCACACCCAGTGCAGGCAAACCTGAGTGGGAGTATGCCATGTATCCAGCCAGGGATGCTGCCACGCCTGTAAACTTCTGCCAGCTTTGTGCTGTTGCAGCCAGGCTGGCAGGTGAGTATTTACGACTTGCACACTGACAGAGTACAGGCATCAAACACAGCTGCTGGCTTGAATGTCAACCTGTCACAGGATGTGCAGCCCCCACCTGGTGATATGAAATGATATTTCTTGTACCAGGCGGCAAATTCCTTGATGTTGATGAGAGTACGATCCATGGCCACAAGGGCATCCTTTAAGCTGCGCGCCTGCAGGTGAGTCAAAGCTAGCCTTAGCCTTATCTGAGTCCTGACTGCTGCTCCAGAGCAAGCTCTGAGACATACGTGTGTTTGGTGCAGGAAAAAGCAGCACAAGCTGCAGGAGAAGATAGCTTTTGTGGCACCTGGTCACTTCTGCAAGGTGCTGCCAGTCCAAAATGAGCAGTACCGCAAGCGACTCTTTTGCTCAACCTGGGGCCCTCCCACATCTGCAGACCTTGGCCTGACTGTCACAACTGACCTGCAGTATGTTGTAGCACAAGGCGAACCTCATGAGCTCCTCGTCTCCATCCTGTTCCTCGTCAAACAGCCCCTCAGGCAGCTCAACACCCGACTGCGCCAGACGGCCACGCAGCAGCAGCAGCCACTCCCTGTAGATAGCACAGTAGTCGGCCAAGCTGCGGGATGCTCTGGGGTCAACACGCGGCACCACACTCAGGCCCAGCTGCAGGGCACGAACTGCAGTACCAATTGTAGTGCGAGCAGCAACGCACGGCTTCAGGTATATATACTCTAGTTGCATATCAAACAGCAGACACCGGTGCAAGTAATGCGTGAATGGCCTGTGTTTTATCCAAGCAGTAGAACCTGCATGCATAGTGCCGCACGGGATGGCATTCCCACAGAGCAACTGCAGTGCAGCAGTAACTATGAGTGGAGAAGTCTGTCGTCTCGCAGTAGTCTGTAACTCCTAGACAGCCGGTGCTTCAAGTGGGCTTGCAGCCCACAGCAGGGTCACGCTCAGAGACCTTTGCTGACCCACTCACCCTCTGTTCCCTCCCTGCCGACCTTGTCATCCTTCTTCTCGCGTTGCTGCGCTACATTGCCAACAAGTCGCACACCTTGAGCTACTACGACGGCAGGGGCCCACCCACGGGCCAGACGCAGGCTCAGCAGCAGCAGAAATCTCACAGGGGCTGCAGGAATGCCTACTGCATGCCCAGCTGCCGCTGCACCTGGCACATGAAGCAGGCGGCGATTGTGGCTGCTAGTAGCTGTATCATTGGCTGCAGAGTCCGAGGTTGCTGCAGGGTGTGCATCTGCAGATGTTTTAATCAGTGGCGCTGCCAGGGCGATGATTTCGAAAATTGTAGTAATTGTAGGAGCTACGCGCTGGCAATGACATGCTATGACCGCCTACAGCAAAATACAGGCACAATTGTGTCAAAGGTACAACAACAAGCCTTACAACTCTCTGTACAGCCAATGCAACAGGTGGTGATCTCGCCGTTCAGTAGTTCAACCTGTTGGCATGCTGTTGATGCTGGCAAACGGCCCTGCTTGCACTCGTGAGACATGTAATTAGACCTTGGCAGCCCGTTAGTGGAGGCTGTGCGTGCTGTATGCGCCGCTGCACTGCGGACTGCACAGCAGCAAATGCAGATTCCCTGAAAGCATATGCTGTGTGCAGGGTACCTTACCTTTGCGGTGGTCAGCAGCAGACATCTCAGACGCCGCATGCTGATGCCTAAGGGTTCAAATCACCAGATCGCTATCATTGTGCAGAGAATAGTGCTTACATGGTCCTCGCTCGGCTAGACACCAACAGCTCGGCACTCAGTGGGCGCCCGAGCTGTGTTTTCTGCCGCGTGTAGAAATCGATTTTATGGTCAAGCTGAAAACTCCAATCAGAAGCAGTGGGGCCTTTTGGCAAGTCACGGCGTGCTGAGCGTATCTGCTGGTTGACGAAAGTGTCAGTGAGTGTGTATGCATGCGCACGACAAGTGTACTCCACGCATGATTGTCAGACACAGCTTTCACACCAGTAGAATCGAAGCAAACCAGCGATACGCACGTACTGTTAGGTACATGTATATGACAGTACCTGAACAAGCAATCATAATAAGCAAAGAGACAAAGTTTATGAAACTTAGCACATACTTAGACTTTCAAGCCTTTGCATGGGCTGCAACCTCTGTGTGAGTTCTGTTGTCCAATGTCCCGTTTGCCTGCTCCTTGCAGCACGAGTGTACACAGCGCAACAAACAGTGATTGTCACATATGAAATTAATTACGAATCGTCTGGTTGTTCCAATCTCCACAATCAACGTCACCTTGTGGCATCTCTGCACTTCGACAGGCGATCCACACGAGTAATCAGCCGTATGCAGCGTTACCAACAGGCAGAGAGCAATCACATGGACGTTGAGCCGATGTGGGGCTCCCTTCCTGCCAATGTGCTGGTCCGTATCTTTCAAAAACTGTCTCTACAGGACCTGTGTCATAGCAGCGCAGTGTGCCACCAGTTCTACACCGCAGCTCAGACAGAGGGCATATGGAGGGCTCTGCTGCAGCACCACTATAGCTGCGGCAACACCACACGTCATGCAACCTCTTTCAAGCAGCGCTTCATGCAATTAAAGACAGCGACACTCTGGAGTTGTGGGACATACTGCTCACATTTAACACCAGCACTAGCAAGCTCAAGCAGCAGCACCGCACTGATTGAGCTCTGGTCAGGCATCTCAAATACTCAGCTGTTACCCTTGAACACCTTTTGTTCAGCTCTGCCAAGAGATTTCGCAGTCAATGCAGCAGCAGCTGGCAGCAACTACCTTGTGCTGCTCTCCTGTACTGGTGAGGTGATTGACACCAGAACCGCAACAGCAGCGGCAGAAACAACAGCAGTGGCAGACCAAGGCCCGTTACCTGCGGCAGCAGTGGATGATGGTGGGATGGCTAATGAGCAACTAGCATTATTGGGCATAGACGAGTTTGCCGAGCAGCAGCAGCAGCAGCAGCCAGGCATGCTGCAATTGCTTAATCCTTGGCGACCCTGCGTAGGTTGTGTTGCAAGCATTGCTGCAGGTATGGTCCTGCATTCAATGATTAAATTTAACCAAATGCAGTGGACTTGCTCATGATCTTTGTACAGTGCTGGGCATTATCAGTCCTTGGCCTTACACATGGTTCGATTATTGCTCCTGCTGCAACTCTAGCCATGCTCATCGCACTGTTGCGTGCAGGTGCCGATCATGTGGTAGCTGTGACTGCAACAGGTGGTGTGTGGGGATGGGGCAGCAATAGATGTGGTCAGCTTGGCCTGGGGCACAACAGCAGCTGGCAGGCAATGCCTTTGAACATCACTCAAGTGATGGATGGGGCATGGAAGGTGGGCTTCGGTGAGAGAAGGACTTTGTCATGCGACCCTGTAATGTACCAGTGGCTGCTTTGTGGGCAGCAGTCCCCCAGCATCCGTCATGTTGTCTGAAGAGGTAGCAGGCATCACTGTGACATCTGAAGGCAGGCCTGCGCAGATGCCAATGACACCAATGTCGATGACGTCTACTATCCTCAGCTTGACTGCCAATTGTGCAGGCTGCAGACGATGTCATCATCTCAGCTGCTTGTGGTAGTGCTCATAGTGTACTGCTGGCTGCTAGAGGGGCCCTTTACACAGCCGGGTGTAACAAGCAGGGCCAGTGTGCTCAGGAGGAGGAGCTGCAGCTGGTGAGGGCATGCTGCAGCATACTGGCCCCGCTGTGAAGTTTCTCCTGCATCACACCTTGTGGTGATTGCAGTAGTCCTGCTCAAAGGTCATGCAGCAGATGGGCCTTGCTTGGAGCACCTGCACAATGAGATCACATGTTATGCAGATGCGTGAGCAGCATCGCTGGTGTACATTGGCTGACAGGTCAACTCCTCATAACTTTGCAACAGGCCAGAAGGTCTTCCTGCTCAGCAGCAATACACTGGCCTGTCTTGACGCAAGTTATGCATGGCAACCTCCAAAGAAAGATAATTTCTGCAGACTTGACTCGCCAGTGGCTGGCAGGGCTGCTCCATGTCATGTTGCCACACTGGTTGTCTGCTGCTGCTGTACTGCTGCACTTGCAGTGCTCTGTCTTTTGTCAACCCTCGCCGCCCTCACTGGCTGCAACAGCTGTTGCTTGCGCAGTTGCCAACACAGCCATAGTAAGCATGACAGGTGAGCACACAGATCAGCCTGCTGCATGCAGACACAGATCAGCACCCCAGCTGTGTCCTGATGATCTGAATGCCTCTGCCAGTGCCCCCACCTCCACCTCTGAGTGAAGTGCTTTTGTTAAAAAACATTCTTGCAGTGTCTGACTGCTGCACCCTCTGCTCTTCTACACCCACAGGGCGACTGCTTGTCTGTGGTGACTCCAGCAGTGGGCAATGTGGTGCGGCCTACTTGAAGGCCGGCTGCTGCCACCAGTTCATTGACATTGGCCCTGAGCTGTCATGGCATGGACTCACCCGCCCCTCAGCGGCACAAGTGGCAGCAGCAGGAGGCAACGTGCTGGAGGCCCTGCCAAAGGTGACTTAGGTGTACTTGTGTGTTGTGGGACTTTGATGGATGGTGGGGGTTCAGGTGCAGCGAGGCACAGCCACTCTGCCCTGCATGTCCCCTCCGCTCAAATAGTAAAGTATTTTCTGCATAGTAGGGTGCTGTTGTGGCAAGAAGTGCAGATGTTGCTTCAAAACACTGTGATGGAGGTGCACACTTCAGCATCAACAGGACTGCATGAACAAAGACGCTGATCACAAGCTTCTTCGTGTCTGTCACTGAGTATACTCACAGCCCATTGGTTTTGGGGAGGCTTGCTGGTGGGTAGTGCCTGTAGCCATGGTGGTCAGCCACCTAGATGTTCATTCGCCTGGCTCAAGCACTGGCTTGACATCACTGGTGCTGATCTGGTGTGCAGGTCGTCCAGGTGGCCATGGGCGGTGGCACAGGGTATGCATTAACCTGTGAGGGTGAGGTGTACGCCTGGGGGGCCGGCTCCAAGGGTCAGCTGGGGAGAGGTGGGGCCAGGCACAGAGACACAGCAACTGTTTGCAATGTTGGACAGCTCAATCCGCCACTGGTGCAGGCTGCAGATGCAGATGTTGATTGTGACTGCAGTAACCTTCCAGGGCAGGAAAAAGCATTATACAAAGCAAAGAGCTTCCAATGTCTTGCTCCTGGGCCATGATCATGTCATTACGTCACAGGTGGGTGTGCCAAAGTCCAAGCCACTCCTGCCAAGTTGCCATGGGCCAAGCATGTGACACAGATATCTGCATCGCTTGACGGGGGATTCGCTGCTGCTGTTGATGAGGGAGGTCACCTGTACACCTGGGGAGCAGGTGGGACCTCTGAGACTGTCACTGCCTACTGATGCTCACCCTGCAGGTGCAATCCTCCTCAGAGGCGGCTGGATAACACTGACAATATTCTCACCAGCGGAAATGTGCAGACTTCCAGATTTTGTCTGATGGCGAGTATCCCCAGGCAGTTTGTTGGCTTTCCTTATCTGCCAACTCACCCCTCAGCCTTTGTGTACTGCTTCTGCTGCTGCTGTTGCAGGCAAATGGGGCCAGCTGGGTCATGGAGACACATCCAAGCGCACTGTGGGGCGAGCGGTCAAACAGCTGAAGCACCTAACGGTCCTGCAAGCAGTATGTGGCAGTGAAACATTGTATGTGCTGACCTGCAACAGACCACATAGAAGCCACAACAGCCCTAAAGGCTGTCAGCAGGGTGCTGCAGCTGAAGGTGATGCCGCAGTTAATCTGAGGCGTGACAGCAAGGCAAGTCTCGACAGGAGCCGCAGTGCAACATCAGCAACCAGCAGCAGAGGCAACAGGCAGGGTCATAGTGGCAGCAGCATTACAGCAGCAGCAGCAGTGCCCATACCTGATGTCGGCAGCAATGACTTGTCCTGTATGGAAGGGGTTGACTGGGTGGATGTTGATGGCCAAGGGCCGTTTTACAGCCCACAACCAAAGTCGGGATATGCAAGGAAGGTGAGAGGCTGCACTGGCAGGGGAGTGCCTGCGTGCTGCAATGCCTGCTGCTGCATACCTGCTGGGCTTGGAACGTAGCTGGTCTCAAGCTAGCTCAGCATAAGAGCAGCACAGTGGGCGCTCCCCACTGTGGAAGTTGGTTGTGAAGTTGGTGAGTAACAGCTTGCTGCTGTTGTGCTGATGTGCACTAAATGGCAATGCAGCCCCAGGCAGGTGCAAGGTGAGTTACAAACAGCAATGTTTACACCATTCGGCTGCTGTTTTGCTGGCATTTTCATGCTATACAGGGATCTAGAGCAAGGGCAACAAGAGCGGCAGCAGCAGCTGCCAGCAGCCATGGGGCTTCTTCTGCAGATACATCAACAGATCACCTTGTGCACACTGGCATGCCTGGTGACACACAGGCAGAGGATCAGGAATCCCAACAGTCAGCACCAGCAACTGAGGGTGACAGCAGAAGCAGCAGCAGCAAAATGCACAGGTTTAGCAGCAGCAACACCTCCAACTCCAGGTTCAGCACCAGCAGGAACAACAGGCACAGCAGATCTGGCACTACATATGCTGATCAAGAAGCTGACGCAGCAGTTTATACTGGCGCATCTGCATTGGGCGAAGCTTCTACTTCAGCAGTAGCAGCCACCACAGCAGCAGCAGCTCTGAAGTTGGCTGATGAGGACGACCAATATCAGTCTGAGGCGGACTCATCACCTCGTGGTGTGCGGCGTGAGCGCATGGACAAAGGGTTCAAGCGGCTGCTGAAGCGGCTGCTCAAGCAATTTGTTGCGGACAGCAAGCAGAGGGAGCTCACATTCCCTGCAAGCCTTTCAGCAGCTGACAGGTGTGTGTGGTGTGCAAGGCGGACTCCTCCTGAGGGAAGCTGTGACAATTACTTCACCTCATACAGCCATGCCTCACAGATTGTGCGTGGCTTTGACATTGAATGGTATGGCTGCATTGTGGCCTGAACAGCCCATAAGCAACCATGAGCCACCATTCATGTTGCTGCTGCTGCTGGTGTTCTGCTCCTCCGTCAGGTTCTACATTCATGTTGCTGCTGATGAGTGGGGCCTGGGGCATGCAAGTCACAATGAACTCAATGGTGATCGGGTGATCAAGGTGACTGATCCAGACAGGAATCTGCTGCCAAAGCAGAAAACCAAAAGACTGCATTGACACTCTGCAGCATGTCCCAGCTGCCAACACTTACATGCTTGAGTTTCAGGCTGCGCGCCCTCGGAGCGTGTGCTAGACAGCAAGTGCATGATTGGGCACAGCAATGTCCAACATAAGCTGATGGTGCACTGTCAGTTGAATTGTGTGCAGCACTCTGAGGCACTGTGTGAAGTGATGAATCTGTACTGTTTGTCTCTGCATATGCTTGTGAATATGCTTTGACTGGTGTCGGGCACATTGGGTCATCTACTCAGTGTTCTAACTGGCCATCAGCGCAATCAACCATGGGGTGGCAGACCACTTTGCCCAGCATCCTGAGCGATTCTACCAGTGGTGTCTCAGCCAAAGTTGGCCTCTCTATGATGTCATTGCTACTCGCCACTTATTCTAGTGCTTCATGCTGCTGCCAACCACCAGGTGTGGAAACATTCCAGGAGTCGCAAAATGCCGTCAGGAGCACAGTGTGGATATGGATCTGAGTGACGTTGCTGCAGGTTGGTATCACTAGGCTGCGTTCATCTGACATACATTGGCACTGGTTGCCATGTTGCACTTCAGGTTGTTGCACAAGCATCAGCATGCTCACGGCGTCATCTTATGGGAGAAGACACAAAGACAGTGCCTGTTCAGGAGCCGCTCCTGTTGCAGTTGCAACTGGCTGTGGGTGCACAAAACGGGCTTGTTGCGCTGTTCGCTACCATTTGCTGGCAGCCTCCCCTGTTTTCTGGTTGATTTGGGCTGTTAGGGGTACCGGTGCCACCCCAGTGTTACATCTCCAGGTGACCTGTAGACTTGCCTCATATTACGCCTAACATGTTGCGGTGTATCAGGACGGTAGACATGTCAAAAAACCAGGGCGGACGAAACCGCAGGCCTGCACAGTCAATTTCGATGTTCTGTTCCCCAAGGGCCTTGCGGCTGGAAAGGATAACGTTCTTCCTTCTTTCCTCCCAGGTTGCATGTTGTATAAGAAATTCAGCCATGCAAGTCTGAATTGCTATAACAAATGCGCTGACATGCGTTGGGGCGTCACCCTGTGCGCCTGGGCTGTCCTGGCTGTCATATGATGCAGTTAGCCCAGGTTGCATGTTGTGCCTATCACCTAGCAAACAAAGCACTCACAGCAGATCAATTGATCCCCAGCTGGACCTGGCAAAGTCAGCATGTGAATGTACGTACTGCAGACAGACAAAATTACACCTGATTCATCTGAACCCGACAGCACGCTGTAGCCTACTGCAGGGTATGCACAGCAAAGAAAGCACTGAAACCTGCAGGTCTTTCCTGTTAGTTCTGCAGTGCTTTGTTGTTGATGATGTGCTGGCATAAAAGCAAACAGATCACAAAATATCCAACCCTGGCAAGTTTGTTTGAAACATATCATGTGGCATACTACTGTAATGTTGTTGATAATTATTACCGTAATAGTATTGCCTGTCACTAGTAGTGACATATTGCATTATGCACAACACTGGCCAACATGTGACATCAACTTGTCAGTCCATGTCAGCGCATTTGCCATGGCCATTTTACATCATGCTGCATGTCTCTGTCTCTTTCACATGCACGCATATGATGCTACCCCATGACAGACGGAACTTGCAGCAGCAGCAAGCTAGAACCATCCCCCCCCCCCCTCCCCTCTCCTGGAGAAGTGGCACAGTAACACTGAATTGCGGCTATTCAGGAGAGCATCAAAATCCATACAAAGTTTGAACTTGCCTGGCTTGGCAAGCCACTCTCACTATACTTGCCGAAAATGAAATTGATAATAAGATTGATCTGTTGGCAATTCAGCCATTGCATGCGTTGCAATTGGAGGTAACATTCTCCCCTGAGGGTGGTCTAATCTTGGTGTGCCAGTGTGGCTGAGCCACCAAGTACATTATCCCAAGGGCCTTGCGGCCGGAAAGGGTAACTTCCTTCCTTCCTTCCTTAGAGGTAACAAAGCGGACCTAGGTCAAAACAACTGGATGGATTAACAGCACTTGGTTGTAGCAGAACCCCTCATCATAAGCAGGATGCGTTGAGCTCAAAAAAATCCATATAATCTCATTGACAGGCCCTCAAGGGCAGCAAATGCTGGTTCAATAGCCACAAGTGCTGCTGCTGCTGCTATGGTTGGACATGGCACAGGCAATATATACTATGACCACTATAATCATCATATTATCGATGATCAACCAACAGAACCTGGGCCAGGCTTGTGGACCTTGCATGCCTAGGCGTAATGAGCACAGCAAGCAGCTGTGAAACCACCATTGGCCGCCACTGCCCCACACAGATTGTCCTGCAGTAAAACATGGACGAGATGTAAGAAGAATCAATAGGTGTTTCAGTCTTTAACACTGCACTTGCATTTCAGAGGTGTTCTGAAGGTGAATGGAATTTGTGGCCACCACAGCTGACTAGTCAGTTACTTGCCAAGTCAGCAAGGCTGACATGCCATCATCAGTGATGAGTGACAGTGCACTACACACTTCAAGTGCCACTGGATCAGCTACTGGATCATTATAATTAAATTGGTGTCAACAATACTGTAGCAATGCTTGTTATTGTGACAACATTGTTGATAGCTAAGCAGCCACCCACCTGGCAACCATCATACAAATAGCTGGACCAATCCCAGGAGTATGAACCAATATCTTGAAGTCGTCTATTGCCATGCCAGTTGCCCTTCTTCCATTGACTCCAGTCAATCTTGTTACCAGACCAGTTAAGCATGTTTCCCCAGTCATCACACTTGGGGTTGCGGTTTCTCTCATCCCATGATCTGATGATGTCAGGGAACGTCAGGGTCTTGCATGTGGCACCGTCCTTGATCTCGCGACACATGCACTGGCCACCGTACTGGCTGCACCTGCCGCCTTGCTTGGCAGCACACACTGCCGGCCCCACAGGCACGCCATCATGTGCACAGGCAGCAGCAGATTTAGTCATTTGACAAAAAAGGCTGTACTGGCAGCTGATTTAATCATGATACGACTGTGCAACCATCATGAGAACTTAGTGCTGCATAAGATCTGCTGTACAATCAACAAATTTCATTGCGAGTAGTTGGGGCCCAGTCGGGGCCAAGGGGAGGTGGCCAGAGGTTCACCTGAATATATTCCATTCGCCGCGAATTCAGAGAATCTCTGACAATCCGCATGTGGAGAATGGCAAGTATCCCATTGTAGTCCTTTGAGTGTTTTCAAAACATATTTTCTCAACTATTCAACATATGTCTCACATCTTGGCAAGCGCCACTCACATGATGTCTGGGCCACACAGCACACTCCACAATCCTTGCCACTCTTGCAGGGCTGTCTGCTGTTGATGTAGCCTCTGGGACACACACGTTCTGGCTTCTCTCCGCAACTTTCTGTCAGTTTCAGGTTGCTGCTGCAGATCCCTGTCACTGTTTCAGTGTATGGCACAGGTTGAATACCATCCCATGGGTTGTTATCCCTTGTCACGTTCACATCAAACTGGCACCTGTTGAAAGCAGCCAACGTCAAGGTGTAGCATGACTATTGAGAACCACAATAGTAGTATGACACATGCTGCAATACCACATAGTATGACAGCCACTGACTGAATCATGCCTGCATCTTCAGCTCGGCTTCTGATCTCAGCCCCACAAGGATGTTACAGCACGCTGCACACGTGTTGCAGTTCAGATGCACTTTGCTACTGTTGAACAACTACCAGAGAGCATCTTGCCCTCCAAGGTTCCTTCCCCACAGCATGCAGCAATACCTCAGCCTGTTGTGTGGTGCCACTAGTAGTACTCACTGGTGAGGGCAACTTTCAGGTGGAGGTGGGCATGGGGGGGTGCCAGGACAGTTCTGCTCATTGATGACGATTGGGTCGATAGTGCCCAGGGTTGTCTGCTGAGCATCATAGTAGATGGTCGGGGCGCAGTAATCACTGCCGTTACATGTGCAGTTACTGGCCTCACGAGCTGTGACATTGTAGGATCCTGATGTGGTTTGTTTTTGAAGGGTCTGCATGTGCAGCAGCAACAGTGACGGTCAACAGCAGGTCGCTTGACGACATGGTCATGGGCTTATCCATGGGACTGGGCCAACAATTGGACCAATGATCCCCGGCGGGCAGGAAGTTTTAAACTTTGATTCGACATGACTTGCACTGCCCAGTCAGATCCAGTGGTGGGTCCACCCAGGTGGCAATGACCCATTCACTTCTGATAAGTTGGCCAAACATGACTGAAGATCTTGCCTGACTGGGGTTCAAACACCGGCAGTGATGCCTTACAAGCAACACGCCACAGGCTTCATAGCTGACTTTGGCATGGTGGGTGATTATGAAAACATTCTGTATGTAGACTCAACATTCAAGGATTGAAAGAGAACGAATTTGGATGGTTGACTTCATCTTGATCTATCCCCAGTTGGCTCTTGTTGGGGGGTCCACACTACAGCCAGCAGAGGGCTGGAGGGACCGCGGTTCCTGTGGAAATGCATCAACATGGCCATCTTGCAGGCTAGGGTGATGTCAGTCGCACAAGGATAATACCATAAACTGCAGACACCCTACCTTCATGACACTGTCGTAGACTTTCCCAGCTGCACCAGCAGCAGTCCAGCTACAGTAGCCAGTAGCAGAGCCGTAGCAGTACCGTACAAAGCCATTGGGGTTGGTAGTGCTTGGTGCAAACACTGCTGTACCATTGCCATCAGTGACTGCAGTGAAGGGCATACCCTTGTTGTCGACTGGATCCACACAACCGTTGAGGGTGATAACCACATCCTTGACGCCACTGCACATTGTGTGAAAGAGCAACAAGAGCAGTGTTTCAAGGGAATCCCTGTAATCAGCTGTAGAGGCTGGCGCCCGATTACAGCATGGCATGCAGCAAACACAAAAGACACTATTGTCTGCGCTGGGAACCTGCAGCTGCAGCTGGCCAGGTTCCATGGAGACTGATTGCAACGACATGAAATCAAGGCATTTGACAGTGCAGCTGCTGAAGAATGGAAGCATTGTGGACTCACTTGCCGTAACAGTCCACGACTTTGAACGAAAGGATGAGATCGTTTGCGTGTGCCCCGAAAGCGAACGTAGCCAAAAGCAGCAGTGCTGCTGCCTTGTAGGTTGCCATCCTGCAGAAGAGGGCAATGAAGCATTCTGACTGTATAACTAAGGCGCCTCCTGACGGCACGAGGCATCTGCAAGAACCCAAATTCCGATACTGGCCAGTATGGCGCCATGGCGCAGAGCTCTGCTGAAGCAGCTGGCCAAGATCAGCGTTGCGTTTGCTGCAAACCCCGGCACAGATGCATGAACGCTTTCAGGAACCTATATTTCGTGCCTCGCAGCAATACTGAACAGAAAACGTGATGTTCAACATATGCTCCTGAGACATTGGCCAAGTGCATCAATTGCCCATTGTCCAGGTATTCTGCTGATGAAGTCACAATATATGCTTCTTGGATCTCTTTTGAGCATTCCTGAGGTAGTGCGACTTCAAAGGCCGTACCTCAGGCCATCTAAGGGCCTGTTGCGCGCTCACCTGCTAGGAGCTGGCTGTCAACGAAGCCTCGGGTGATGCAAAACTATGTTTGTGCATTGGTGTGCAGAGTATTTATAGAGCTTGGCAAGCCGCAGAATACCAACAGCTGGCATGTGTGCGGGCTGTTATATGTGTCCGGTCCGCAGAAGCTGCTCATCTTGCGGTCGTCGTTGTAACGAGGCCGCCCATAAAGCAAACGATACTGCTTAGTAAGGGCCAAAAGCTGCATTCTTTGCAGACCGAGGGAACCTCTATGTAGAGGTATGCTCTACTATAGTAACCCCTGTACTATTGGCACATGTGCGTACAATTGTAGCTTGCAAGCTAGGACTGGCTGCAGTCAGACGTGCACATGCGCGTGCTGCAACCAGTGGCATATGTATATTAAAGTGGCACATATATACTGTCAGTAGTAGTTCTATAGTAGTACTATGGTGGTATGCATCATTGAGTACAGTATAGTAGCACTGGAGTACTACAATATAGTATCTGCTAGTATGATGCATCACTGCATTGCCCATTTTGTTGCTGGGCAACAGCAGCAACAACAAAAGTCTTTGAGGCCTGTTACAAGGACTCGTATTTTGGACAGACAAGAGCATAGCCATATAGTCCCCAAAAAGTCAATGTTATCATTTTCCTGCTGTGAAGGAGTGGGGAGCTGAAATGCACAGCACGCTCTGAATGTACAGCCCTATCTGTTACTCTATTGTCAGATAAGGACTCCTTCAAGGGTCATCCTTCCTCATCATGATGGTGAAAAACGTATTCGGGGGCTCCCCTCTTCTGTGTGCCAGCCTGGTATGGCCCACACCTGCCATATATCATGGCTCCAACAACACTATCAGTTAGCAGCTTGTGGCCTGGCAGGCCAATGTCTGGCATTAATGCCCATGCAGTAATGCTCAATATCGAGTGAGTCATAAGTTGTGTTGTGCAGCTGACAGTCTGAGTACATTGTATCCACACAGCATGGCGTGCTTCTGAGATGATGATAGCTGGCAGCTGCAACAGCCTGGTGGCGAGGCATATGCATGGCATGCATGCCAACATAGACGCACACATGCTTCCTGCAGTTGTTGGTACCCGCTAGGAGCCGCCTCACTAGTGGGCGTGTGTTTCAGAGCAGCTTCACAGTCCATGCCACGTGCTGTTAGTGGCAAATGCCAGATCAATGATGAGTTGGCTCAGGCCCTGAGTGTTCAACACAGTGTGGCCGCAACACTGGCACATGTGCACATGTGTACACCTACTGCAACACATGTGTTGCATCGTACAATGCATGCCAGACACTGGTATGTCACAGGAGGCTCCACAGACAAGCCTCCAAGGCCTCTGACCAGAGCAAGGTTGCTGTGCAGTGCAATTAACTTGCTTATAAACGGGTATTCCATACATGACATGTGGCATACATCTGTTACTGCAACCTGATGCTTTGGAGTCAATGGCACCCTGCACCAACACACTGTGCAACAGCTGACAAATGCCCTGGGCATAGAAGGCCCAGCAACACTGAAAAAATGCACTCAATCAGCTATGACATAGCCACTGCATGTGGCTGGAATGGTCTCAAGATTCAAGCTCGCAGAGATCAAGGAACGGATTGGGGGAAGCAGGCAATGGCTGAGGGACTCAAACAAGAGCGTACCACAGCAGCGCCAGCTCCAGCTCTTCGCACGACCAAAAAGCACAAGAGACACAGTATTTTTGTCGCCCAATGGGCACGCCCTCTGCGTGCCCATTGAAAGGGATGGTAGGGAGACAGCGCTGGAAAACCCAGGAATCTGCCACACATGTGCGAGATCACGCCTCCCTCCCTTGACATGTGCGAGATCACGCCTCCCTCCCTTGACATGTGCTGATGCTGTGTTGAAAGCGCCGTATGTAGGGCATTCATTCAATTGTCACAACTGGTGGAAGTGCATGTGCACATAAAGATGCCCATGCAAATAATGCTGCCTTGCTCACCAACTCCAGGAGAAGCACGCCATAAATGCAACATCTCAGATCTCAAGGCTTGGAAATAATTACTCTAAGCAGGGATAGTGTGGAATAGGGTTCTCCTGGCTGGCAGCCAGTTGTGTCTGCAAGAATATGGAACAAAGTAACATCGCACTGCAAGATTACTGGCCTTACCACGCTGGTTGCAAGCTGCATCTATCCATCATGCATAATGTGCATGACTGCATCTCATGGCTTCAATCATGGTGATGATTGTCCCAGGATAGGAGCTTCCCAACTACACAATAGGTACCTGCCATGACCGTGGCAACCTTCTCAAGTGACATACTTGTTATATTGACTTGTCAAGTTAACCAGTTTGCATACAACACAGCACTCTGCACATACAGGCCCCGGCACCACCACCAGCAATTATCAAAAGCATGCTCATTGAATTCCTTGGGAGCCTTTGTGCAGTTGAACTTGCCTTATTTTCTTACAGTCCTGTGCACATGTTACACAAGCAACTGGGCGTGGCTGCTTGTTGCTGGTGTTGCTGGTATTGATGGTGCGGCTGGTGTCACTGCTGCCCTGAGCTGCTGAATCAGCAACAGAAGAGTTTACACTGCTGCCTTGCTGCTCTGTTTTCAGTTACCATGGCTGCTGCGGTGCTGTTCTGATGCTGCATTCAATGCCGAGTCAGCATGGCATGCAGCTGCCACAGCAGTGCTGTTTTTCAGCTCCAAGGACAGCACAGCAGCACGGAAGCAGCTCCAGCAGTAGCGGACTCTCTGGTGACAGCAGCTCAGCAACCAGCAGCATTTCAGGGTGACAACACTCAGAAACCAATCCAAGCATTATCAGGATACTCAAAGGTCATCGTCAGCAGCAACAGACCTGTTGTCCGCAATGAGTCACTGAGCTCAGTGAACAAGGGAATTGGGAATGCTGCCTCAGCACCAGGTGATACTTATCCTACAGATCAATGTGAATGCAGATTGAGGTGTTGCTGCTCATACCGTTGCTGTGCTGCTGATGCCTCTTGCTGGTGCTTTGCTGCTGCCAGTTGCAGCTCATTATGAAAAGACACACCCAGTGGGCCTCGCTGGTCCAGGTCAGAAACCAGCTTGTCTTGATGGAGAGGTTTTGGCCCTTTGCAGAATCATTTGTAAGCAGTACAAGACCCACCGAGCCTTGAAGTACAGGAACCAATGTTGTCAGACTTTGTTCTTAAGGATTGAGGGCAGCAAGCAGAATGGGCTGTGGAAGTGGCCCGCATCGTGAACCTGCAAAGTCATTGCTGTTGCAGCTTATCAAGTGTTGTTGCTTTTGGAAGATGCTATCAGATCATACCTTTTAGAGCGTAGTGAGTGGCAATGTTGTCTGAGACCCTGGCACTGCCGGTGGAGCAGACACCATGGACTGCCATGTCAGTGGCTCAGCTCACATCTGGCACTGGTGCAACGCTGCAGCTATAACTATCTATGGTGGGGCATGTGCACCCCTCATCGGATTGAGCCAGCGAAACCTCAACATCAACAGCAGCAAACCCAGAAATGGTTCATATGGTCCTAACGCCCAACTTCTTGGAAGCACTCCTGAAACAACTCCCGTCAGTAGGTTCAGTACAGTGCTCGGCATGTGATCAAGCCTCTCAATCATTTCAGCTGCGATGCCGTGTATGTGGCTCAATAAGGTCTGGATGAATATGCATTGCACTGGGTATTGAAACACGTGCTGCTCTGCGGACCGGCTCAGCCAAGCAACAACATAGTTATTTGAACTGGCATGTCAGAACTGTAAAGTCCAGTGCAATGAGCTGTCCACCTTTTAAGACTATACTACAGCCATTGCATACTCTGACCGTGAGACGCTGAATTCGCGCCCCTCAAATTCAATGTTGCCTTTCGAACGTTTGACTGACAGTACGCCGCACACGGCATCAGCAGAAATGCCTGTGAATAGTGTAGACGGCCTCATCATGCGCCACTTTCTGCAGAATCAGGTCTCTACACAGCACAGCCGGGAAGGAGACGCTCGCCAGGAGCCTATCACTGCAGAAGCAGCACCCAGCAGCCCCGTACTTTCAGCGCACTTTTGTGGCACTCATATTGCCTTCAGCAAGTTTCAACTGTTGGCAGCCGTTCTAGTAATATCGTGCGTGCTCCTTTTCGCAGGAGTGATTGGTGGAGTGCTGACTGTGAAACTGTCAGCAGTATCACATGGGCCATCCTGCTCTAGTAGTAACTATAGCGGTCCTGACGTTGTAACGGACCTGCCATTTGTTGATGATTTCAAGAAATTAAACCCTTGCGTATGGAGCATGGACGTTGGGGATGGCTCAGACTATGGCCTGTCGGCCTGGGGCAATCAAGAGCTGCAGGTCAGCGAGTGTGTAAGAAAGCCAGCAACAGAGTGACCCAGTTGCCAAGGGTGATTCGGCGGCTTGCGCTCAGCTATGCACCTTGATGGCAGGAACCAATGACGAGGGGTATATGTATGATCAACATGCGCAAGCAGCAACAGCAGCAGCATTGCTCTTGTAGTTGCCTGCCCGGTGCAACCTATGCACAAGACGACATGGTGCCGAGCGCTGCTGCATTCTCCTGGCGTTTCGGTGTCTCTGGGGACGTCCCCAATCGCTCCAATGTGTTGCTGCTCCCTGCAGTGTTACACCAGCTCTGCAGACAACGTAGACATTATACCAAACCCTGATAAACCTGGAGATGGTCTCCTTCGTATACGACAGGTCTACAGTTCAAAGCCTCAGATCTGTACCAACAAAGTATCATCAGCATCAGCATCTAAATGGACAAGTGGCAAGATACACACAAAAGACAAACAGACTTTCCAATGGCGAGTCACCTCGCCTGTTGCAGGTGCCAATGCGTGCACTCCAATAGCTGTAGAAAGCAGGATTAAATTGCCTTACAAAGCTGGCCGGTGGGCAGCATTTTGGATGATGCCGCAGCCAAAATGGGGGGTAAACCTGTCTGGATGTCCAGCAGTGTATTCAGTGGACTCAGACTTTACCGAGTGTGGAGTGTATGGGGCCTGGCCACATAGTGGAGAGATTGATATCATGGAACAAGTGAACTTGGACAGTCAAGTTATGGGCACCATACATTACACAGACTGGGCTGGCGGCCATGGTCACACTGGTGGAAACATGCAGCTCACAATGCCTACCGTCAAGGACTGGAACGTGTATAAAACAGTGTGGGGCTGTGACAGCATTGAGTGGTACGTGAACAATCAGCAGTTTTTCAAGATTACAAAACAGAATCTTGGTGCTACATGGGTATTTGACCAGCCTTTTTATCTGATACTCAATACAGCTGTTGGTGGGGTATTAACAGGGTTTACTGAACCTGATGTCTCTACCAGTGAGATGTTGATAGACTATGTGAAGATCTCATACCAACAGTAAGAGTCCAGATAATGGATCTCTTGTTCCCCATCACGGCTGAGAGACTAGATTGACCCCTTCAGGGTGCACCTCCAGGGAAAGATCGTATGGTGTTGTATGGTCTGGTTGTTTTCATTTGGATGCTCCAAGCTGAAGATGTAAGTTGTGGCAGCTCATGGAACAAACTGACTACATGCGCGAACATGACCGCCTCAGGTGGACTCCAACATCGCAAATGTGCACGTGCCACTTCCTTTTCAAAGTAGCAGTGACATGGAACTCGTCATTGTTAAAGTCTACTGGCCGCAACAGCGCATACCTACAGCTGTAGGGGAATTCAGCGCGCTTCACACCCTTGCCAAAGCCGCACATCCGACGCAGCAACATGGTAGACATGTAGACAAGCTGATGGCCCTGAGGTTGGAGTCACTGCGGTGCAACTGTTGGTTGGACCAGACCACTGTGGCACAGTAGGGTGCAGTGCAGCATGGCTGTTTGCATATGTAGAAGAGATAAATACAGATGTTTTGCTGATATGGATTGACATAGCATATGCCAGTGCGGCACTGGCCACTTGTGCATCAGATGGCAGGCACTTGTCGCTTGAGCATCAGATTCACTGGCCATACAGCAGTGCAAGACCGTCTTTTTGCTTCAGGGGACACTAAAAGTCGACATCAGGCTGTTGCTTCAGGGGACACTAAAAGTTGACATCAGCATGCAATTGATGGATGATGCCCGCTAACACCACAAGTTGCCGCTATCGTCATTCAATCTGCAATGCACTGCATGTGAAGTTGCTTGCACACTGCCACCTGTTGCCCGACATCCTTTGAGCAGTCTATGGTGGCACTGTATGTATGTGCTGTGTTGCCGATTGCTTTTGCAATAACATGCTAGGATATCAACTTGATGCAGTTGAACTGCAGCAGAGTCATGCTGGACATACACACCGCTTATCTCATCGTACACACAAGGTCAGCATGTTTGTTGATATTTATACAGCTCTGACTGCAGGCCAGTGTGGGGTGGCCCCTCACACCTCTGTCAGTGCACCGGCAAGTGTTCGCTTCTGCTGTATCAATCAGGCAGGTCCGACCAATGGCATCAGCCCCTCACAGCTGGCTGCCAGGAACCTTGTGATCATGTCACTGAAGCTAGCAGTCAGTAATAGGCTGCCAGGCTAGTACTGATTGCTGCCAGCACAGTGTGCTGGCAGAATCAAAGCACCGAAGCAATTGGTGGGTGAATTGTCACATTGCCACAAAGCTGCAACGCTGCTCTTGCTGACGCCCACCACTGACACAGGCAGTACGCACTGCGGCGCAGCAAGTCAGCCTGACTTCATGGTGCAGCGCCATCCCGCCGGATCAGATGCATGCTGACATAAAGGGGGGAGCTTTGTCAGGTGCATCTCCATATGGAGTTGACCTAAGCGCACTCAGGTACACCTGCAACACTCACTGCTCACATGGATGCCATGCTTAATGTAAGCACAACCACACTGCACCTGTTTTTCCAATGCCAATTCCCCATTGCACTTTGGCTAATGGCCTTTGCAGGATACAATTCTCAAAAGTGCCACAGGCCTGATGAGCTCATCAGCTGCTTGTTCCATGCGCTGCTGATGACTGCCAGTGTGAGGTGGCATTTCATGCAGCCCTGTGATGCTGTTTCTGTAGCGGGTGGCCCCTGCATTACAATCACAGCTGACACATGGCGTGTGATTGTGATGGGGGCGTGGCTGCAGGATGCTTCATGTGCAGTAAACGATTAAAGTGTGCTGCAGATCAGTAGCCAGTCAATCAAGGCAGACGTGTCGAACCCTAAACGCTGGTCGCTGGCAGAAGAATGAAATGTTGCTTGTGCGATTTGGTGAAGCAAAGGCCGGTGTCAGCCGGTACCTTTTGTCAGGCCGGCCTTGCATTGATAGCTGGTGCAGCAGGCTATGCCCAGTACACCAGGCACCTGGTACCTGAGTGCTGGACGCACTTCGTGAATCAATAAAGCACAAATGTGAGAAAAAGAGTGTAAACAAAATCAGCATGCCAGATATGTAGAGTGCCAGCAGGACTCTATAAGGCTAACGTCTGGAGCAGTGGACTACGACCAAACGCTCCCAAGTGAGTGAGTTTCTCGTTGCTTCAGTCTGAATACAGCCTATAGGCTAGCTAGCAGCTGTATATCAAGCCTGATACACTTCAGAACAGGTTCAGTATCGGATACTACAGTAGGGGTACCGTCCTGCTGACTACTCGCACCTGGACCTGGACGAAGAGCAGTGATAGGTGGTGCGGCACTTAGCAACTAGTTGTGCACCAACATGCGACGGATGTGGCTCTGCCAGTCTGGCAGTGCCGGGGGGTGGGATAGGATTATTTGCAGCTTGTTCGCAATGATATCATACATAAAGTATGTGATGTTTATATTATAACCGCATTAAAAGCCGCATGCCAATGGCATGATGCCATGAATACACGAGTATGTGCTAGCACAGCGTCGTGACCGCAGACAGTGTTGATACAAACGATCAGGAAGGATGCAACAGGTAATAATGTAAGCAAATAAGCAGGCAGGCCAACAACATTCTGCCTAGTGCCGGTTGAGCTGCCAGGAAACAAGTAATCTCTCAATGGTTGTACGTACGCCTCGCTGGGGGGATACGACACAGGGATAAGTTTGGTGCTGACATGAAAGACGTTCATGAGTTGCTTGTGGAGTATGTCTCGTGCAGTCAACACCCGTGAGCGGAGCCAGTATTGACCAGGGACTGCTCTTCATTGCCGAAATGCAGATAAGGAAACGTGGAAACCTTAGTACTAGCGGGTCAGGGAGTAATACCAGCGGCAGCGAATGCGGCGCCAGTGCAGCTGAAAATGTAGTGCCAAGTACTGTACCAGCCAGCCTGGTACCAAGCCTTCCGGACTCACGCACCCCCTCCATTAACCTCGAATTTCATCGGGATACAAGCTCCATTGGAACAAATTCGGTGTCACGGTCAGGCTCTGGTGTCTTCAAGCGAGTGAAGGATGCAAGTGCACTCAGTCTGGACAAACAAAGCCAGCTGTCAGGAGCCAGTAAAACCAGCAGGAAGCTCATTGCAGTCAATTCCATGAATCACATCTCTCAAAATTTCTTCTACGACAAGCATGGAGACTTAATGACCAAAGAGAGCCAGTCAGGGGCAATAGAGAGTGCAGATGGCTCAACTAAGCCAGTGAGCATTCTAGGAAGCCACGGTTCAATGTTCTTGATGGTGCCGCTTGCAAAACATGTCTACCTAGCCCAGTGTCGTGCTGAGAATCTGTCTGCACAGTCATATCACAAGATTCAAAGTGACACTGCTGCTACTGTTGCAAGCCTGGACCCTAGAGTGTTTCAGGAGCTAGGTAAACCTTCATGCGTCACTAGCCCTTGCCATGACATGCTCTTGCTGGCCCTACAGCTGTGGAGCCAATGACCTGCAGGTGCCGCCAAGAATATTCGTGAGGTCGCATGAGTACACAAATGGAACTGTGCTAGCACTGCTGTTGCTGGTGCTGGGGTATGCTGTATACAACATTGTTGGGAGGATAATCAGGTATGATCAATCCACAACAGTCCCTGGAGCGGCTTTGAACTTGCCCCTGTGCAATTTTCCCCTAGACTCCTGGCATCTTGTCTGGCTAGGAGCTTCTCACATGATCATGTCCAGCAAGCCATTGCTTGCTCCATTCAATTGGTCTCATACAGCGTAGCATCTACAAAGCGCTCTTAGTGCTGAACATCTGAAACCCTGCACGTTTTCATAATCTGTGGCTGTGCTTGCAGCATGAAGGCATACTATGCTGCTGAAGTCTTGATTATCATCCCTCTTTGCATTCTCTTTTTCTCCTTTGCGATCGGCACAGCTGTGAGGGGAGTCATGTCCATTGGCTTTGGTGAGTGTTGGGTTCTGGTGACACTGGAGTATAGATACTAGACCACCATCTCAGTATTTAGTCTGCTGATGAGATGTCACCGCCACAAGGGACAACACATAGTTGAGGGCATTCATCAGTTTATCAAGGCTGTGCATACATGCAGCCTTCTGTTGCATAACTATAGCAGCCTACTGGCTGATCAGCTAACATGAATGGCGATGATATCCGAGTTGTTCCCTGTCAGACCAGCTACACCGGGCCTGCTAGGAAAATGACTCATGACAGATGTACGCAAGTGCATGCAAGCCAGCGGCTGGCAGACAATGACCTCCAATATCGCGTGTTAATTTGAGTCTGGCATTGCCTGTGCTTGTCAGACAATGCTCATTTGTTATGAACTTGCTGACAGGTGGCACCAGTTGTTTGGATCAGAACAGTCAGAACTACAGCGCTATCAAGACCCCCATCCCCAAAGGCGCGAAGCTCCCGCAGATTGTGGTCCAGATGCCAGTGTACAAGGAGTCGCTTGAGGAAGTGATCAAGCTGACATTCTTTAATGTGAAGCGTGCCATGGACTACTACACAAAGCAGGGAGGAAAGGTCAAGTATATCATATGCGATGATGGCTTCCAGGTATGCGAGCAATTCCTGGTTACTTAATAAGTTCCTATTGCGGCCTGCTGGGAGGTCTACACCTGCTATGATAACAGCACATTGCACAAATATTGATGCTGTTATGGCATCTGTAGGGTCTGGGCCAGGTCCTTGTTAAATGCTGTATTGTGTTCAAACACAGCGCATTTGTGTGGACAGATGTTGAAACTGTTGTCTTCTCGCCTGCACACACGGCACGGGTGGGTCAAGCTAGACGCTGCACTCCACAGCAGGACTTCACAGTGCACAACTCCGCCACTCCTTAAAGTGACAGAAGTGTGCAAATGCTACCATGCTTTCGGCTGTTTGGACATATGCCATACCACCCTGTACAGGCCTTGACCTGGCAGGCTGCATGTTGCCAACTCGACAGTGGCAGCAGTCAACACTGCATACAGCTATTGCTGAACTACATGTACAGTAGTAACATGCTGATGATTGTCTGGCACTGCTATCTTCCCAGGTGATTCCTGGTAAGGATGCTATTGCCCGCGGGAATTTCTACCACGAGCACGACATTGCATTTGTGGCCCGCCCACCACAAAACCGTCGTGGTGTGTTCAAGAAGGCCTCAAATCTTAACTACCAGCTGGCAGGTGTGACGGATGGGTCAAAGGGCTGAATGTATACTCATACTCAATGAGCTGATTATGGAAGAAATGGACAACCCCTGGGGCTCCTGCAGTGGCACTTCTCCAGAGTCATATGGCAGCAAAGCCATTGGTTGTCAGCCCTGCATTTCAGTGGCAACTTGCTGCTGGTGGGTATTGCGAGTGCTCCCACTGCAAAACCTGGCCGGGCTTTTGAGTTCGTGTGTCCATGTTGCCTTGCAGTGAGTGAGCGCATTGAGCAGTTGATGAAGGAGGACGCAAACCTGACAACAGAGCAGGCCCTGCACACTGTGTGGGAAGAGTTCAATCGTGAATTTGTGGCGTCTGGTGACCTCAGCATGGACAGCGACTGTCTAATTCTGCTGATTGATGCTGACACAAAGGTGACAATGTGACTGACAATGCACAGGAAGATATGATGCTGGTCACACTGGCTCTGTCAATGCCCAATTGGTTCAAATGCCAAATTGGCTCACACAGTCATCAATATCTGCAGGAAAATTGAGATATCATGTTGTGTGTATGCCAGACACATGCTGGCGGCATCTGTCATTCAAGTGTGTTGCAGAGCGAGTTCTATTGGTTCTTGTTGACTCAAGAATCATGCCCTGCAGATACTCACGATTTTTTGAGCTTTTTGCGCTGTTCCACCTGTATTGATCATTGTAGCAGAGGCACATGCTGCTGCGGTTGCAGAATTACGGCCTGCATTGTATGCAGTGCATGTGCCATTGCAATGCCACCAACTTGCCGGGTGTTGGTGGTGGTGCATTTCAACATGGCTGTGATTGTTACCTGGGAACTTGCTCTCCTGCTTTACTGATCCGATCAAGAAACCCCTGGCTCCTTGACCCTCCTTAAGGCAATTGTTGTCGTTGTGTGCACTGCAGGTACCTGAGCACTGCATGCACGATGTTGTTGGGGAGTTCATCGTGGACACACAGATTGCCTACACCCAGCACTGTACCACACCTTTTGATGAACAGAACAGAAACTATTGGTGAGTTGCGGCAAGGCATACTATGCCGGGCTTGCATGCGAGCAACGAGAGGATGAATGTTGCATGTGGATGCTTTCACCGCCTCAGATGATACTTTCCACACAGGCATGAATCTATATGCATTATACACCACACCACACCACACCACACCACACCACACCACACCACACCACGCCATGCCATGCCATGCCATGCCATACCATACCATACCATACAAGCTGGCCCAGAGGGGCACCCCGAAGGAGCTAACAGAGTCTAACATACACTCCAGGGCTGGCGCTATGCCGTCATACTGACTGACAGGCATCCTGTATATTGGCAGACCGTTGCAGTTGCTGCAACCTGCTAGCAGCTGGTAGCCTACCTAAGCCCGACAATGCAGCAACCAGTTTCCAGATACCATAGTGTGCCCTTTGGAGTGTTTTACCTATGTTAAAACATATCTGCATTCCAAGCATGGGCAGGCATTTGTGCATTATTTTGCCATCTCAATTCAGTCTTCTTGTTTTGCAAAGGTGAAAACATGTTCAAAGAATGTGAGCAATTCGCTAAGCCCAGACCCTCACCCTGCAACAGGTGCAGGAGTGCTGTGAGTGTTGCACACCCAGTGCAGCCAGTTGGGATATTGCCGCAGGCCTATGTATTGCCTGTGTTTCCTGTAAGAACTTCATGAGGAAGGAGGAATAAGCAACTCCGCATAGTGATATTTTCTTCATTGCAGGGAGCAGTACATCAGCGCTTTCACCCACATCATCTACTTCCAAGGCATTGCCATATCAGTGGCCTTTGGTGATTGTGCACCTCTTGTGGGACACAATGCATTCCTGAGGTGGTCTGCAATACGCAAGGTGAGAGGAGTGTCTCACTGCTTTAGCATGCACCATTGGGTGGTGCACTACTTCTAGAGGCTTTAAGCCCCAGTGCTTAGCAACAAGAGCTTTGTTGCAAGGAATATCCATGAGCATACATGTCTCTAGTATGTCTGTTTGCATACTGTCCCCTTTGCGTTCTTCTTGGCAGGTTGGAATCTATGCCTCTGCACCGGCACCATTCTCAATTATTGGGCGCACGCAAAACAACAATCCAACGTTTCACCGCCACTTCAATGTGCCGGCCACTCATAAGTATATTATCATGCTGATGGTGATGTGATGATATTGTTCATTCGTGACGGTACCGCAAAATGGTCAAATACAAAGCAGCAGTCTACTTGTCAAGCATTGATAGCCTACTGTTTGCTGTGTTTATCGCATCTGAGACGTGGTTATTTTCTGGGGGGCTTTCTACTTGAGTTTTCAGGTGACGTGGGGTGCTGATGCCTTTGCAGCCAACATATTGTACAATTGGCTGCAAATATGTTCTCTGTGCACCACTGTAGGTTGGTTACCGCAATGAGACATGCCGTACCAATGAGATTAAGTACTGGTCAGAGAACAGTGTCAGTGAGGACTTTGACATGTACATCAGACTGGCAAGCATTGGCAGCTTTGGAAGATACGTGATGTACACAGGTAATGTCACACCTACTAGCACGCCACTGTTATGAGTCAGAATCAGTAATTGGGTCCTGGACACTGGCAGCTGTCACTCTAAAATTTCAACAACTCAAACCCTTAACCCTAAACCTGGTTTTTAAAGTAGGACTGATAGCAGCCACTGGGTGGGAAAGTAGGACTGATAGCAGCCACTGGGTGGTGTGGCTGTCATAAGGTATGGCATGCCCTGATTACAAGTATGGTTGTATCTGCCGTTGTGGTCTTCTGTCAGGGCCGGAGTTCCAAGAGGGAGTATCACTGTGCTACATGGATGAGGTCGTTAAGTTCAAGAAGTTTGCCTATGGTGCTTGTGAGATGATCTTCAATCCCCTCAAGGACTGGTTATTCCATGGCCCCTTCAACACGGGCTTCAAGTCCTACATCAGGACCAAGGACATCCACTGGTATCAGAAAGTCAGCATGCTCACCTATCTCTCATCTTACCTGGTGAGTGCTGTGGACCCGCCTAGTCAGATGCATGGCAACTCCCACGTGTTGATGTGAGACATGGCAATGGTATCCACATGATACATAGAAGTGTAATTATACCTTTGCACCACATAGGAGTGTGGTTATACCTTGGCATGATGATAGAACAGGCGTGGAGTCACCATGCCTGATGCCGAGCGATGCAGCCAGGGAGCAGCTGACCGCGTAAACCTCCTTTATGCCAGAACTGCAGTTGCACACTGGCAGCCATAGCCTATGGGGCCCTGTCATCATCTGAGAAAGTGAATGCAGGCTTTGGACCATTTCACCGGGATAGTAAACTACCATGAGGCATGTGCTACATTAAAGCTTGTGATGTGGGAGCTTTGGGGTTAAGTCTGCATCCTATCAGCATTGCAAACCCCACCACATGATTATACTGATTACTATGCAAAATCTATCAACACTCCCATGCCCGCAAATCAGCCTGGGAGTCTACCGGCTGTTGCCGTACTGCTGCAGGCTATGGGTGCGGCCTTCTACCTCTGCATTTTTGAAGGTATCATGTCTGTGGTCGACCCTGGATTCCATGACTACTTCGTGACAAGGTCCTTTGATGTCATGCTCACATGCTTGGTTATCTTTACTGGTATTGGAACATTCTGTGGAGGCATTGTCTACCAGTGGAGGCGAACAGCAGCTGACCGGAACGCCAACATGTTCAAGATTGTGTGGGACCAGATTAAATGGTGAGAGCCATGTCTGACCTGCCAGATATCTTATCAGATGCTCATGAGTTGCTCAATGTTGTGAGAGTCAACATAGCATGTTGGCCTCAGTTGCCAATCACTTCCCAGTCGCTAGCCTACCCATCTGACATTGCAAGCACTGTTGTATGCATCCTTGAAGTGGGCATAAAGGCAGAGTCTGTTTGTACAATTCACTTTGAGATGCACTGTTGATTTGCAGGGTCCCCCTGTTGGTGTTGTTCTTCAACAGTGCTCTATTCTACATGACAGAGGCCTGCGCAATGTACCTGTTCAATATGAAGGTGGTCTGGGGTGCGACAGTAAAGGAAACATCCAAGACAACATGCTGGCAGGCTCTGAGAGATACCGTCATGGGCTACAAGTGGGAGTACCTCATGTACTGCACCACATTGGCTGGATACTGCGTCTGCATCTGGCACTTCAACATTTCGCTGTATCGTGGCTGGGCTATCTTGAGCTACATGATCATGCACATTTCTGGGCCCATCGTGCTCAACCCGCGCATTACCTCCCTATCTTGGTAGCCTGCCATTCTCTCTGGAAGCATTTTCATGGCTGAACTGCACATCTCACATGCGTGTCTCATGGTGTTTGGCATGGGTTTAATGTGCGGCAGACGGATTCATGTGGGGTGATGCACCAAACATGACTGGTGGACTTTGGGCCACTCTTCTGATTCATACAAGCCTCAAGCTGTGGACACGACACAGTGGGCATCTTGTATTGCAGGGCCAATGCCACTGTTGCCACTGCTATACTAGCATCACCAGAGTTGATGCAGATTGATAATAGGCACGTGTCCCTGTGTGATGTGTAGGCTGTGTCTTGGCATTCCATGGCTCCTCAACGGTGAAACAATGTATGGACAGATTACCACTACAATGTGTTGTTGGACATGAAGTCAACACGCTCTGGTTGGTTGGCAATGTTGACCAGATCAGCAGCACTACTGTGCCACAATTGATTGTTGCAGTTGTTGCAGTTGTTGAATTTTCTACTGTTGTACTGCCACGGTTCGTTGCACCTGCAGGGGGCATATATAGCAGCGACGGTACACATCACGCTGCCAGTGTGGTTCAAACTAGCAGTATCTGCAGTGCTGGTGCACAGTCACTAGGGTCAGTGATCATCATGGAGTCAATGGCTTGTAAATCAATACGCGGCATCCAGCTGAATAAGCTGAAGGTGTCTGTGGCTGTTTGATTGACTGATTGCCACTGTTCAGCAACTTCAAAGTTCCTAGCAGGGATCATGTATGGCTGGAGACAGTGTTACCCAAGAGTAAAAAATGAAGATGCAATGGATAAGTAGTGTCAAGGATTTGCAAGCTGTCATAAGTTGCCGTTGATGCACCATACTTATGCACACATACACTTCTTAACAAGGGATTGTATTATGTGCATGATTGTCAGGCTACTGACATCTCAAACCATCAAAGTATGCTAATCACGCACCTGACTGTGTCGTTGCTGGTGTGATGCTGGCACCAAGTTACTGCTGCAGCTACAGCCATCCAGGGAGGAACGTGTTCGTCACCAGCTGTCACCTTGGAAAGGATCTTCCTGACGATAATATTTTCATCATTATATCAATGATGGCTGTTGCTCCTGATAAAGCCCATGAAGGACAACTTGCATATCTCAAAGAAAGAGTGACATGACCACCTGATCTCGGAAAAGCTAAGCTAACAGCGAACAATCAAGCATGGTCTGTGGGATTGCTGTTACAATCTCTGACAGCTAATGCAGCTTTCATGCCCCTGAGGACCCAACTGCTCAACTTGCGTGTACCATCTCGAGACACGTGACCGCAGCTTTGCCACTGCTACACAGTGTTACGACCGCTACACCTGTGCAGTGTGCAATCACGTGGGATTCAAATATTATGCTGCTCCACTATCGGACTGGCGTTGGTTGCAAGTCTGCCACTGTTGAGCAACTCACAAGAACGATCACACTACAGGCAAACTTGGAACGCTGCGATGCCAAGTAGTTATACGCATCAATCTTCTGCTGCATGTAAACGCTCAAGTATGAAGTGCCGTTGCAGCTTCATCGAGGGCTGGGACTGGGGCTGCTGCTGCAGCTGGATGGCAGGTTATCGCTTTCGTAACAAGCTGGCTTACAAGTGCGTAAGGTAGGGGTGATGGTAGGGTATCGCCAATGTTCAGCTACAGTGTATGCAGCCTTGTTGGAGCCAGTTGATTGGTTGACTGCAGACTGGTAAACAAGATCCATAGCATAGCATAGTAGATCAACTGTAATACCTCCTGTGCATCTTCCTATGCACACATCTAGTGCTGCTACCCGCCATCATGTCATTCGACCCTACGCTGTGTATACCGTTGCTGCATGACACTGTGAGCACCATTTGCTGCATTCTTTGCTGGTTGCAATCGCTTGCTGCAGGGCCCCTCTTGCCAACAAACCACTCACGCAGCACAGCAGGTGGCCCTGCTCTTGTTGCCCCTCGCTTTGCACGCTCAGGTGGGCACTATGTGCAGTTCAGTGCCCTTGTCTTGGCTGTTATATACACAGAATGCAGGTCAAACAGCAACCTGAGGCCACTTGTGGTGTGGTTACTGAGATGCGAATACCTTACACTGGCTACATAAGCTCACTTGTCTTCCGCTCCTGCACTGACGGCAACCAAGCCCTGCAAACATAGAGGCATCAACTCTTGGAACAGCAGCTGCAGTCAGCTATTAATCTGCTGGAAGCTGCTGTCGTGTTGCCGCTACATACAGCAGATTGGCTCCCTAGCTGGTACCAGCACACGCTGCATGGTGTGTGAACCTTGCTTGTGACACCTGCTGCATGGTCGTGCTTTTTATAGCTTGGTTGATGGTGACCATTCATAACAAAAACACCACCCATACTAATGGCGAATAGATACAGTCAAGGTGTGTATGTACATAGGTTATATGCTACATCATCACCCATTGCAGGACAGTAACATTCAAGCTTCCAGCACACGGTCAGCTTGCGCTGCCACCCAGCTTGAAGCAGTATTAGCAGTAATCAATACCAACAGTGCTGCCATACTTCACTGCTGGCCCATACCTTCACTGCTGGCTGTCACTACTATTGCAGCTGTTGTGATGTGGCTGACAGTGGCTGTCCTGGTGGTTGTCCCCTCAGCACTCTCAGCCCCTGACCCAGACCCTCGGCCCAGCCAAGAATGATCTCTACAAGGCAATAGGCCCCCCCGCAAGTTCCCTTGTGGAGGCACGTGCCCTGAGGTTCAGTGTGTATGAACCTGTGCTGGACCTCTTGCAGCGCACAGGCCACCGCCATACCACATGCAGCCGGGCAGATTGCGACCCTGGGGAGTATGTGGCAGATGCTCAGCCACAGCAGCAGCAAACAATAAATGCATGGGTGTCTGCCAGAGGTGCCAGCTGGTGCCAGCGTTTGTCACTGCTGCTGCACTGTGTCAGTGGTGATTGACATGAGGTATGTTTGAGGTGAGTTGCTAGAAGGATTGCGAGTTGTGCAGGGACAGCAGATTCAATCATATTTTAGAGTCTACAAACTTTAGAGTATACAAACTATGAATGAATGAATGAATGAATGAATGAATGTATGAATGACAGTATGTTGAGGTCCAGCATCCACATGTGCATACAAGGTTACAGGTCAAGTATGGCAGGCCCACAACAGATTGTGGCTATGTTGAGTGCCACTCCAGCACAGTGCAACGTTACTGACTAGATTGCAGCCTGTGGCAGCCTGCTGAGATCATTCTCTGCTGTCATTCCTCCTGCAAGCCTAGCCACATGTGTTAGACAAGCTGTGTCCTGGGGAGGCCCTTACTGGGCAGACACGTATTGTTTTCCTGCTGCAAACACCCCTGGTGCTGCTTGAGAGGAAGGTGCTGTTACACCACAACAATGACCAACAAGAGGCACAAGACTCAAAGCCATGATTTCTGGCACCACACAGCAGCTGGTTGGCCATCACTTCACCGTGGCGCTGAGCCAGCAGACACAAGGTGCGCTTGTGCAACGTTATTTGCAGCTGGAGACAGCACTTATAGTGGTCAAACATCTGGGCCTTCTTTGTTTCAGTGGCAGCTGGTGCTAGGGCCAGTTGGGACCTATGCTGTGCTGTTCGTGCTAGCTGAGTGCCGGTTCTGGCCTCATCAACACAGCTACAAGGTTGTGTGATTGGCATATGTGAGGTAGCTGATGGGCTGTCCTGGCTGAGACGCCACATGTTAGCAGTAACAAAAAATTCTAGATCACTCGCTCTCACCATGATATTAAATGATTACCAATAATCGGTGATTGCCAATCACCGCCCGGTGGGCTCTAAGCCAGCTTCATGAAATCCTACTGAGTGCGCATTGACATTCAGTGGCATACAATGACACTATCCTTTTGAGTTGTTTGCCAATAAGCTTGGAGCGTCTGATAAGCAGCAGCATGCCCATTTGGGCTATAACCTGCGTGACTGTGTATACTAGGTCAACGGTGGAGGTCACGTGGTGGATCTGAGTACTCTAGTGGAAAAGCTACTGAGTGTTGAATGATGACCTGTTACCCCACTCGCGGTTCAAGAGTTACTGACCAGGTGTCATTTACTGTATCAGCCTTCCTAGTCAACAATGATCATCGCTCATGGTCTTTCCTGGGCGCCCACGGTGGGACAAATTGCTGTGACACATTATGTATTGCATGTACCAAGGTGGCATTGAAGGAAGCTTCCTTGAGTAAGGAAGGAAATTACCCTTTCCGGCCGCGAGGCCCGGGAAAGGGTAACCTCCTTCTGGGAAATATACTTGGCAACTCAGCCACACTGGCATGCCAATTGCTAATATTGCCAGATTAGACCAGCCTCCGAGGAGGAGGTGCCTTCAAGGCACAAAGGAAGTCAGGATGGAAAGGGCCATTCCAGCCGCAAGGCCCTGCCACTGCAAGCCAACTGAGCAGACAAGGCACAACATTCAACTCAGTGGGGGCGGGTACTCCAACACGAGACACATCAGCCGCTGATACAATTGAAGGCCATACTGTGGCCTGTTGAACAGGATGAGCAGCATATGCATATTGTGGCCTGATGCGATACACATGAACTGCATACATGTGTACACTCCTGACAAATGGTGACTGTTGCATGGCACAGCACACAACACCGCTGTACCTTGCATTCAACATCGACCACGTTATCGTCAATTGTCAAGGCAGCATTGCTGTGTCGTTGCTTGTGACTACACAGCAGATACACAGTTCAACCGAATGTTGCAACGGCAAGCCTCACAGTAGCATTGCTGTGTTATAACACAGCAGACAAGGCCATAGATCCTGGATAGAGAGCAACACAAGCTGGAAGGATTTCTTGAAGCAACGCAAGCTGGAAGGCATTCTGAAACACCACAAGCTAGCTGGTTTACCACTCATTGGCAGTGCCAGAAACACTTGATGAAAATGGCAGCTGCCATCGTGGGTGACCCCTCTGGAAGGCCAGACTCTGGTTGGATCAGACCGCTGGTCGGTCAGAAAATAATTGTGATGAAGACTGTATTGTGAGACCCCCCCCCCCCACACACACACACACCCGGGGCCCAAAAGTATCACGTACTAGTTGTATGTCTGCCACTATGACAGAGGATGACAGTCATGCAGAAGTGTTCGATGCAGGATGTCAATCGTAGTACCCCATCTGGTGAGAGGCATGTGTTTGAAGCTGCTGCATGCACAAGCATAAGTAGGGCCATGAATGTGTTGGAGTAGAACAACAGCCTACAACATAGCGGGCCAGAAACCACATAACAGGTTGTAAACACCACTCTACCGCAACGGCTGCTGACCAATTGTTTATATACCTGTGGCCATTAATGACCATAATCATGTTATGACGGCCATGCAGTTCAACCTCAGTGTCATCAGAAACCAAACAACACATGCATGTAGCGCAGTCCCGAGTCGTTGGAACCATCTATCAGTCTTACACTCCACTTTGCATGCTTCCCAGTAGCATGTGCACTGCATATCGGGCTGGTTCACTCTCAAATTTCACAGAGTGCTGGTGGCAGCTTGTGCTAATCAGTTACTGGCTGCAAGATACAAGTGTTGGAAATGCTGTAAAGGGTGTGAACAATCGGTAGCTTGCACATCCCAGCAAGTGGGGACTAGCATTGACACAGCCCTACCAAACCTGAAATCTGAGACTTAGAGGCCTGAAATTTCGTCACCACAGGGCAGAGCACCTGTACAGAGCTCAATGACACCCTGATTGTCATTTAGCAGCTGTCTGCCTTTTGCCTGGTGCAGGCCTTTTGCAGCAGTCCAGTCTTCATACTTCACACCTGTGTGTTTCCAACGTGTCATGTGGGGGATAGTGATGTTCTGTAAAGGGTTCCAGGCAGTCAATGGATCATCTCGCCGCTCTAGCTTCCTCTTAAGCTCGGAGTCCTGAGCCCTCAAAGAGTTGGTTGTGAGGACGCCCATCCAACCATTGAGGGTGTTGTTACTAATGTGGTCACGGCCTGAACCCTTAGAGATGCCTCCTCTCTGCGGGCTGTACTTTCGAGCAAGCTTGGGTGCGTTAAGCAGCTTCCTGCCTGTAGACCCCAGCTGGTCTTCAATTGTAGTACCATTACGAGCCAACTGCAGAGACTGAGCAGCATCTGATGCAGTCAGTGTGAACACCTGTGTGCACAGCAGCAAGGTTGCCATACGTCAGATTGCACCGCAAGCCAGCAGGGTATTGTGGGCTCGGCAATCACCCTACTGCAAGCAGCAGTGGCAGCCTCAAGCTGCGCAGGCTTCCACAATTTTAGCATATCTGCTTCTGCTAGATGTTATTCATTCTACTCTTGGCATTGGTTGCTGGAGGAGACATAGTCTGTGAGCAAAACCAACTAGCCGAGGCGCTCACCTCAATGTCATCAAGGTGCAGTGTCATGCCAGCTGTCATGCCAGTGAGCTTCAGAGCTGGCTTGTAAGCTCCAGCAACAGCAGGTACCAAGCCGCCCAGAGGAAACTGCTCAAATGTGTTGCTGACACCCACTGAAAAATCACCGTAGGGATCATTCCGTGAGCCACTGCTGTTGTTTGAAGCGTCCAGCAGAATGAATTCCATGTGCACCTGGTTGTCCACTGGTGCTCGTGCCCACATGAAGGTGTGCACCCGTGTACCTGCGAAGCAAAGAAGCTGGTGCGGTGATTATTGACGACTGTGTCAATGCACATCAGCGTTCAGCAGGAGCAACAAGAATGCACACACACAATATAGACACATACACAGAGAGGACAATAACGTTAACCTGTTTGCCACATCATGTGAACAGATATGTTGCTGACATGATTGAGGCTGGCATCACGCACCATTCTCTAAAATGACAGCAGGGCTCTCAACAACGATGGGCTGATCATCACCAGCTGTCAGCAGCAGTCCATAGGTGCCAGACCCAGCTGCAGCAGCTGACTGCGAGACCAAGGTGGCTGCAGGGGAGCCAGCAGCGCTGATAGACCAAGGACCTGCATGTGGACACCAACTATCAATGAGTCATGGAGTGGTGTGACTGTTGTTGCAAATCTCTTTTACAAGGATATGACCAGAGGTATTACGTGCCTGCCAGGTCTGAAGTTCTTGCCACTCTCTCAGATAACCTGCACTAAGCTGCACAGTGTCCTTTTTGCCTACTTGCCTGAGTTGGAAGGTATTGTAATGCATGCATACAAGCTATGCCCTGGTGTCAGATGCGCAGCTGCTTGCAAACGTTTCCAACAGTCCACTGCTGATCACTCACTTGTGATGTCTTCTCCTCTGGTACTGGCATCAGCTACAAACTGTGAGGGGCGTGGTAGTGACAGCGGGATGCTGCCCCAAGGGCCCCTCAGCTTTATCCATGATCCAACTGAGTAAGAGTCATCACTAGCAACCAAGTACAGCTGGTAGAAGGCTGCAGGCACAAGCAAGAGGTGGCTTGTCAGTGTCATGTCAGTGTCACGTCAGCAGGCCTAATGTCTTATGCTTGCTGGTAAATGCACCCTGCTTACATCAGACGCACAAGGGCTGTTCAGCGCCACGAACAAGCATGTGTCGCAAAGGACTCTGTACAGCAGGGTGCCTGAAATCACGTTCAGCTTAACCATTTGCCCACCCTGTTGTTGCATATAATGGAATGATACTCACTTGGTGTGGCCAGGAAGGAGTTTGCAGGTGCTGTCACACTGAGGGTCTGGTCGTCAATCATTGTGTATGCCAGCTGCTGCATTCTTGTGGCCATGTTGCTGGAGTGGGTTGTTGTGCCAGGGTCTCCCATGGTCACACCAATGATGCTGCTGGCACTTGTGTTAGCAGCAAGCTTGACGGTAAACGTCTCTCCATAGCTGACCATGGTAGGAACAAATGCCCAAGCAGGGCGGGGACCAAGAATGTAGTGAGGCTTGAAGAACTCAATCCTGAACTCGCTGTAGCTGTAAGGGGTGATGTCAAAGTCTGCCAGGTGATAAGAGCCAAAGAACTTGGCAATAGTAGAGCCTGTATGAGCATAAGATGATATGGCCTAGAGATGTTGAGGTGTCCAAGAGCAGCAACCAATGCATGCATTTAAGGAATATCAAGATGTAATCCACTGCACATTGCATGTGTTGCCTTTCAAACATGAGGTCGCAAGTCCGGCTGACTTCATGCATGATTGTTGCCACATTAAGCGCGGCCAAAGCCCTCTAGGACCCTCTAGGACACCCGCCCAGCTCCTGACCACTATTGTGCAATAGTGGTGCACACTAACTATAGAAGCCTGTATAATCACCTGATACCAGCACATCTCCATATGAGGTCATGGTGTGAGCATTGTGGTAGAATCTGGCAATACGTGTGTAAGCCCCAGTGCGCCTAAACCTCTGGCCAGCAGGCTTGTCTGGGTCATAGATCCATGGCTCATTCACAGGGCCATTATTGCCATTCTGCAGCAGTTGACATGGCATGCTTAGTGCATTAGCCAGTGGCACTGTTCATACGGTATTGCAGGTACCTTCCTAGCTGTGCAAGTGACACAAAGCAAGGGAAGGAGGGGGCAGCAATTGTGATCCGGTGTGAAAGTTGCCCAGTGTTTCGTGATCAGCTCGGTTGCTGTCAAGCAGCAGCTGTACTTACTGGCTTCACCTCCAGGTTGGACAGGCCTTCTTCAACACCACCAATAATCAGAATCTTGCCATTGGGTAGCACAGCTGTGTCAACCATGCAGCGATGACCTGCAGATGCAACCACAGGTACTGATCGTTATAAATCAGTCAGTTGTTGCCAACAATAAGTGTCATGTCATAATGGTCAGCACTACTAGTACGGCAAGTAGTTTAGTGCTAAGTACTGAGGTTTCTGCAATGCTTGATATCTAGCCCAGGTGGTCATCAGCCCAAGATTAATATTTACGGCCAGACCGACTCACAAGCAGTCGGGTACTCAGGAGCCCAGCAGCTATCAGTGCTCACCAAGCATGGTCTCCACCTCCCACTCTCCAAAGGAGTGAGCGCAAGGTGACACAGTGCAGTCCACATAGACTGGAATTCTCATTGAGAAATCTGTGCAGGGTTTGAAGTAGGCGGCAGTGTCACCTCCACCAAAGACCATGAAGTAGAATGTGTGGTTGCTGTTTGGCTCCAGCACACTGGTCCTGAGGACAACCTGAGAGCCTGACAGAGGGTATTCCCAGTAGTTGGGTTTGGGCAGGGGTGGACAAGCTGCCAGAGCCTCCCCAGTCAAGGGGTTGATGACTTGAACCGTTTTTGATTGTGCGAAGAGGTATGCCCCACTTGGCAGGACATACAGGCCAGGGTAGTAGCCTCCAGAGGTGCTGGCCTCCCACAGGGGCTGGTTGAGAGGCAGGTAGGGGGTGTTCTGGCCCATGCTGTCATATCGGCCGACCCAGGTCTTGTGGGCGGGGTCCCAGACATCAGATCCTGGAGAACATGCAAAAAGTGACACACCCGATGTGGCCTGACCCCTCAGCTAGTAGCACAAAGCTCTTGCTTTCGTTTTGCAAGAACAGGAGGGAAAGTAGCAGGGGGAAGTAGTGCATGGTGGAACTGCCTGAATGAGCACTCATCTGCTATGAGGTGTGAGTACAACATTGTGACCCGTCACTACATCTGACGGGTCAGTGTATGCACCGACAGAATCTACATGGCTATGCCATGCCATGAGGAGTTTGTGCAGCAGATTCCAAAACCTTGGCAGGTGATGTTAGCAGTCGCATCATGTTACATCAAGCAAAAGGCATTGTTAGCCTGATGATGGGCCAGTGCACAACGTACCTAGTGCACGAGGGGTGCCAGGTCCCAGGTCGCCACCGGTTACATACGAGCGCCCATCAGGCATCAGCATTGTGCCACCATACCACCTGCAAGCAATAGAAGCTTGCGCGCTTGATACACGTAAACCTGATTACAAACATGCTTAATCGCTGAATGCCACACAGGATAAGTAGGGTACTGTGCACATGCTGCTCAGCCACTTCAAGCCCAATGCACTGTCCCTAGCGGCCACAACTGCCACCTGTCATTCGTAGCGGTAACTTTTGGCAGCTTGCACTGCCAACTGCAATTGAGCACGTATGCTGTGTTACTGAGTGTTGCCCACAATGGCACATGGCATTGCAGTGCCATCGTCTGAAAGGATAATGGCAACCAGATGAAGGCACACCACAGCTTTGATGATTTGCAGTTCTGAATGCTGACGGTGGCACTGCCATGGACGGCCAGATATCTGTCAGCAGGTAATCGCATGAGATTGTATATTCTGCCAACTCACCTTCCATAAGGCATGGCACGATCTCCAAAGTCTTCTGTGTCCGCCTGGTGCCTGTGGTACCACATGGTTGCCCATACTGATACTTGGTTGACCCCAGAAGCCCCAAAGTAGCCTGAAAAGCCCATCAAATCACCATCAGGCATACGGTGCCATTGGCCGCAAGAAGCATCGCGGATATTGTGGACGGAGCGGAAGGAGTTGTTGTTTCTGAAGTACATGTACGTGGTGTTTGCATGGTCCCAGGTTTTGGGGTGGTCAAAGTCCAGGAAATCAATGACCAGGAACTGGTCCTTGCCGGTGACTTGCATGTTATGCGAGCCAGCAACTGGCATCTCCAGCAGTAACTCGTACTTGCCTCCTACCCCGGGGTCATACTCTACTCCATCAAGCCTGCATGAATGCACACATGGGGTTTTACGGGTTACAGATACTTAGAACCACTTTGGCAAAGAGGATGCTCAGAGATGAAGATCAGACTGGTTACCACTTCTGAGGCAATACAGGAGATTGTGCAGCAAATAGCCTTTTGAGCAATATTGTGAATATTGGCAGGCAAGTGAAGGAGCTGGAGCACAGGTGTACAGTTGGTTTGGTTAAGACTGCAGACCAGTCTGGAAATGGTCTGATCAATCCAATGCTGCAGCCGTGCCCAGGCATGGTATGCTGTGCTGCATCAAGGGCTTAGGCGGTCGGCAACAGCAAAAGCCATTGCAACATGTCACGTCACTTACTGGTACAATGAAATGGTGTAGTTCCCACCACACGTCTCGTTTGAAGGGAAAGTGTGGCACTTATTGGTGCATTCCTCTGAAGGGCCAAGCTCTGTGATGTGTGTCAGGTTGTATCCACCCCTGCAGGTATCGGTACAAGGGCATGCAGCAACTTGACTCATAGTGTGATCAGACATCCACATGTGACAAGTCTTATCACACAATACCAGCATCATGTACTGCCAGACTTTTTGCGCTGCTGGGGCCTGTGAAGGTTGGCCAGGAACTGACCTCAGTTGACTTCATAAGCACACATGTACAGATGCCATAGTATCTGCTGTGCCTGAGCTCAGAGTAAGTTCCCATACTCAGGGAGTACCTGTCCATTGCCTGGTCAACTCACCAGCATTGCATGCCATACTCAGGGAATACCTCTCCAGAAGTCAGGCCAAAGTAGGGGTAACCAGCAGCCTTGGCTCGCACAGCACATTCCCAATTGTCCATGTGTGGAGTTTGTCCTAAACGGCGCCACATGCCTGCATTGCATGGGCCATCAAGCAGGACAGCCAAGGATCTCAGTGAGAACCAGCACTTGTAACTCATGCAAGATGAGTCTTACATCCATCATCAAAGCATGGTCGCTGCCGACATCTTTGCAGAGTGCAGTTGCAAGTAGAGTACTGTGCACCCTACTAGGTAGTACCAGGCGGTTGCGGACAAAACTTTCACATCCCATGCAGATGAACTCACGGCGTTTGATTGCCATAGGTGGCTTCTGGATATAGTCAAACTCCAGGTCGTCGTTGTAGCATCCCAAGTAGGTGTATCCAGGTGTACCGGCTGGTGGGGGAATAGGTGGCATGGTGTACACCTGATTGGCCGATGGGCCACCACAGTACTTATCGTAGTCTCCTTTACAGGGGCTGATGCAGTTATCCGAGGGGCCATACTGTTTAGCATCTTCCAGACTTTGTGCTGCAGACACATTTGAACCAGGTTGAGTGAACACATTGGCGAGGCCAATTCATATATGTCAGACTGCCTCAGGTGTGGCATGTGCAAGTACACTCCTGTGCATGACCAGCAACAGCTGCATGGTGAGGTTCCTTATCAGCAACCACAATCGAAGTACTTGTTGCCACTACATCAGCAGCCAGTTTTGTGATTCATGATAATCAGCAGCAGCATTTTCAGGAAGTGCAATGAGAGCAAGCAAGGTCAATGTCATCTTGCTTCAAGCCAAGGGTGCATACGACATACCTGCCCAACATTCTTGTCCGAACTGAAGTGCAAAAATAGTGTAACGAGCCTTATAAGCCATTCCTGCACACATGGCGACTGTCATGCCTGTGTCATTAACACCAAGATACAGACCCATGGCCCTGGGGTCGCCATCAGCAAAGCACCTGCAGCACCATTGTGCCAGCACCACGCCGGTGTTATCGATGCAAGTCATAACGTGTATACCTTGAGGGTTGAGGTTGCTATCGGCTGTGCTGCTGCTACTCACCAATGGCCAGAGCCGATAGCAACAGACAGAGGAAATGCCAACCATGTGGCAGTACATCCACGCCCAGGCGGTGCATATGCACAGAGCATTCGTAAAAAGCAGCTCCAACATAACTCGTTTTGGCCATTATAAACTTGTGATGACAGAGTGCTGATGACTTGAGCATTTTGAATGGCTGCTCCTGTGGAACTTCCCCAATGAGTGTTTCGTTGTGGGGGTTTGGGGGGGGGGGTGGCAGGGGTGGCCTGTATGGCAGCCTGTATACACTGTTTGCCAGTCCACCACCACACGTGCCAGTTGGGTTGTTGATGCTGTCATAACAATTCACGTTGCAGTTCTTCGATGTGCCATACTGCATAGCCTTCGTCTCATTCTTGCCGGCATAGCACTGCAGGTAAGAACATGCAGTATCAGCGCTGTACTCAGTAATATTCCCCTGGCTAGGGCGGCTTAGACCTTGAAAGCAGGCCAGCAAAGCCCTTTGCCCTTTGAGCTTGGATGGCCTATTGTGACCCCTCCTACTCATACTGATTATCGTGATACAGTCAGTATAAGCAGTAAAGTCAGTGTATAGGTTGCACAGCAGCTTGCACCTAATTCAACGCCTTGTAAGTCTACACCAATGGCAGCGAGGTGAGCAAGGTGGACCACAATGCTGGCTGCAATGCCATTGGCCATTGTCGTCAGGCACTCCCCTCATGTACTTTGCACACAATGGTCATTTCAGCAGTCGCAAACCATGACTGGCAGTATGAGCAATTCAAGCGCCTACCTCCTGACCGTACTGAACTCCAAATACGGTGTACATTGCTGCAGCAGTTGCACACAGAAGGAGCCTTGTCAGCAGTCACACATAGTATGAGTCTGGGTAATTTGTCTTAAACAGCTACCGACCCTGTTGAGCATCACCACAACATCTTGGCATACATCATGCCACCCCCACTGCGTATTCACCACAATGATGGCCAGTGTCTGCAAGCCCCGGGCAGCGACTGCAGCACCGTGCATGGTGCACGCAGCATGTTTTTCAAGCAAGGCCAAGAGAACGCCTGGCACCTTACCTGGGTTTGAATAAGCCAATTGAGCACACTGATCTACTGTCATGCTGGTTGAAACCTTCAGCTGTGCTGGCATGGCACGGCTGGCAAAGGTGTCAGCGTAGCACCCCAGAGCAGTGATGTTCAGTGATGAGAGCTGGCCAGGAGGTACAGGAGGAAGTGCTGGGGATGGGACTACTGGAGGGTCAACCACCACAGGTGGAATGTATGGTGGAACAGTTGCCCCCAGGCCAGGCAGCAGATAGATGCTGTTTGCAAGACCACCACCACAGGTATTGGCTGGGTCAGAGTAACAGGGGGAGTCACAGTTAGTGGCTGGACCCCAACGGGTTGCCAATGTCACGTTGACCCCGGCGTAGCACTCTTTGGCGTATTGTACTCCAATGACAGTGTACCCCCGGCTGTTGGCAAGCTTGGCGCACATGTCTATGGTCATGGTGTCTGATGTCTGGAGCCAGAGCATGGCCCTGTCGGGGGGAAACTTGTCCACAAAGCAACCTGCATAGCATTGCACAACTCTACAATTCTCAATGCTAGAGATTTCAGTGCCGATTCTGCCGGTCCAATATGGAGAATGTCTTTTCAGAAAGAGACACATTACAGTATGTAGCTGACCAACCTAAGGCATTGAGCTACTTACTGCAAGGACATGCATCATATGATTGGGCTGTATGACCACAATCACTTCATTGTGACAGAATGCCGTGCACTCACTGGTTGCGGAGTGCAGGTTGGGACTAGCAAGACCCCCAGCGAGGCAGATAAGCGCGTTGGTGATCAACCACAAGCTCACGCAAGCCTGAGCATACAGTTTGCATAGCTTCTTGTGTTATGCATCTGTTATTTAACTGTCCAACAAACCAGATATTACCATTACCCTCTTACTAGAACACAACAGCATGCTCGGAAAGGAAATGCGTACTGTTGGCTTGAGAGCAGTATCTTACCGTAAGGAGTGATGTTGAGGGATGAGTTGATAACAGGGGCCTGAGGTGATCCAGGGACCGTAGGTGGTTCAACAGCTACTTGCAGTGTTTGTGTGTAGATGGTGTTGGCCATAGGCCCACCGCAGGATCCAGCAGGCATTTGGTAACAGTTCATTGTGCAGGCTGTGCTTGGTCCATCAGACATGGCCTCAGTCAGGTTGTTGCCAGCCCTGCACAGCAACAAGGGCACACCATCTTTGGGCTGCCGCTGGTGACCATGACCCATTCTGTTATGGTGTTTGTGAAGCATACACAATTGATTGGTGGCAGCAAGATACTACTGTGCAGCACAGGCTGCAAACACAGCTGTCCCTAATAAAACATGCTTCTAGGATTTGCTGCCTACAGCATCAAAGAGATAATTTGAGCTTGTAGCTTACCAGCACTCTACGGCATATTGTATGCCAAACACGGTGTACTGCTGTGCAGCCGCCATCTGAGCACACAGTGCCACAGTCATGTTGGCGTTTTCACCCAATTTGGTGAGCTCCCTGGTATCAGCATCAGCATAGCATCCTGCAGGCATACAGGTCGCTGCTCACTGAGAATTATGCCACACATTGTAGTCCACAGTATCCTACAAAAAGGTTTTTTGCAAGTTATCCAAGCTGTTTGTGTTGAACACTGTGCAGGATTGTATCAAATGCAACCACAGTCTGAATTTGCCTCCAAGGGCGCCATTGAGGTGCCATGAGTTTTTGTACAGGGCGACTGCATGTGTCAGTATATGCCAAATGCATTCCTAATTAAGGCCTCTGGCTTTGGCAAGGTTAGCACACTGCTCTTATGACTACACATTTGACAATACATGTACTGGCCTACAGGCTACTAGTAGCTACTAAACCATCTAGTCTAGATTCCTGCTTGCTAGCTCACCAATGCGGGTGACATTGTTACTGGCAGGCAGCAGATAGATGCTGTTTGCAAGACCACCACCACAGGTATTGGCTGGGTCAGAGTAACAGGGGGAGTCACAGTTAGTGGCTGGACCCCAACGGGTTGCCGATGTCACGCTGAACCCGGCGTAGCATTCTTTGGCGTATTGTACTCCGATAACGCTGTAACCTTTGGCATAGGCAAGATTGGCGCAAAGGTCAATGGTCATGGTGTCTGAAGTCTGGAGCCAGAGCATGGCCCTGTCGGGGGGAAACTTGTCCGCAAAGCAACCTGCAAGCGTTGAGTATTGGGCTATGTCAGGCATACTGTGAGGATGCTCTGCAGTCCATATACAGTGGCGTGCAAACCAGGTATAGCAGGTATGTAGGTTCAACCTGCAGCTGCCTGCCAGGGAGGAAAGTGACGGCATGGCATGCCAACCAATATTATTGTTCTCCTGACCTTCAATACAGCAGCATGTTGATGGTAGAGTGCTGACTGGTTGGCTTAAGAGTGTCCTACCGTAAGGAGTAATGTACAGGGATGAGTTGACAACAGGGGCTGCTGGTGATCCAGGGGCCGTAGGTGATCCAATTACTGTCGGCAGTGTCTGTGTGTAGATAGTGTTGGCCAGAGGCCCACCGCATAACCCAGTAGGCATCTGGTAACAATTCATGGTGCAAGCTGAACTGTTTCCAGCCGACTGAGCCTTGCTGAGGTCATTGCCGGCCCTGCATGGCAGCCAGGACACAGTGCAAATAATGCAATAACAAGTGGTTATGAGTCAGCAAGAGGATGCAGACGTTGCCAATTGGTATAGGAATATTCTTCATCGATGAGTCAAGATTGCCACTGCTGCCTTCACACGCAGGCGCTAACGAAAGTGTGCATGTAGCAGTATGAACGCATTATGACACCACATGGAGTGAGCATCAGCAGGCATCTGACACTGTTGGCAACAGAGCTTCTGAGGATGGTACTGTCAACAATCGCAATACAAACCACTGCAAGTCATGATGATATAGACAATCTGGCAAAAGTTACAGGACCGTCCGTGACAATGTTACTAGTAGCTTACCAGCACTCCACCGCATACTGGATGCCAAACACGGTGTACTGCTTGGCAGCAGCCATCTGAGCACACAGTGTCACAGTCATTTTGGCATCCTGACCCACTTTGGTCAGCAGTCTGGCATAAGTGTCGGCATAGCATCCTGCGGGCATTTGAAAGCAACAAGATCTGCTCAAGCTTTTTTTAGACAGCAGGTGAAGCCACAGTCTGAGGTGGTGAATAGATGGGCCACAGCTAAAGGGATCATGCAATTGCAAGCCTCATTGACAGTAGACTTCTATAATCTTTGGAGCATAAAACACTGGCAGACATGGCAGATATTAGTTGGCCTGGGCCTGCTGTCCAGCTTACCAACCAGGGTGACATTATCAGGCAGTATATTGGGTGATGGAGGCGAAGGGGAAGGAGCGCCCGTTGGCTGTGATGACACACTCAAGTCGGTTAGGTTGTACACTGAGATTGCAAGGCCACCACCACATATCTGGCTGCTGTTGCCTCCGCAAGGGGTATTACAGTTGTCGCTTCGGCCAAAAGCTGTGGCGAAGGAGATGTCATTCCCAGCCCTACATTAGAAAGCGCAGGCAGATTTGCAGGCAGACATTCACACTTTGCACATGCTGGCTCAGAACAGGTGCCTGCTACATTTTGTTGAGGAGAACGTCAATGTTCTGCTACAGCATGTTGCCGAAATGTCGCTGTACTGCTACAGCATGATACTATCATAGTGAGTTACTACCAAGGCTTGATTTGGTTCTGAAAGTAATACTTCTACCATCCCCTTGCAAATGATTTAAGTCAAGGGTTGTAATTGAATCTGCTGCCATAGTCAGTGGCTTCAACCAGTATATTGCTCAATAATGTATAGCTTCATCAACATACTACACGTGCATACCATGCATGAGAGAGAAGGGCCTTTTTCTACATGCAATATGACATGCTAGACTGAGCAATCATTGATGGTTGTACCAGTGTCACCGCATAGGACCTCTGTTTGTTGTTGCATTGTGATGAAAATTTGGCCGAAAGATGAAAACACAGGGTGTTGGTGCGTCTCAACTTCATGCAGATACTTATGGCAGGTTGGAGGTGGAAGAATGACTCGTTCAATAGCTTGCGGCACATTGTGCTGGCATGTCTTACCAGCACTCCCTGTAGTACTGCAGGCCAAAAAGGGTGTAGCCTTCGGATTTGGCCAGAGAAGCACAGAAGTCCACTGTCATGGCAGCATCTACCCAAAGCTGGGTCATGCGACGTGGAGCACCATCAGCATAGCAGTCCTGGTAAGTGTAGTTTACTGGTGCGGCACTGGACTGCTCCGCTGTCAGGTTGGAGTTGTAGTACTGCAAGAAGAGCAGGCAGTGCATACTATGCTTAGGGCCTATGCATGTCTGAGACATCAGCACCCGTCACACCACATTCCAGCAGAACATGCATGCCATGCGGGACGAATACATGAGTTGTATGGCATGGTGTGGCTTGTTTTAGGAAGGTCTGTGTAGCAGTCTATCGGCTGGCATGTGCAGACTAGCTCTGTAGCACAACACTCAAAACCTGGTCAGGACTTGCCGTCTCACCAGGCTCAGTGCACCGCTGCCTCCACAAGTCTGTGAGCTGTTGCCAGCACACGACATGCCACAATTGGTACTATTGCCAGAAATCGACAGTGCCTGATTCAAGTCGTTGCCTGCATGATAGAACATTCAGTCATAACAGGTCAAGAGTATAAGTTGATGTGACGTCGTCTCATGCTGTACGATTGTCATGCATTGTGTTGCATATGCAGTACATATTGCAGGCTATCACAGTATGATACGGCAGCGGCCGTATTGCAGGCTGTCACTCCATCTACTGGGTGCAATTTGCTCGCGTGTTATAACGCGGAAAACCGCCTGCCAAGCGCTAGATAATATAATAGCAAATCAATGTTTAAACATGTAATACTGAATGATATGAATACCTATTCTGCATGCACCAGCGTGGATCGGACCAGGCTCGTCGTGAACAACATTCCGCTATGAAAAATTGCAAATATGCACACACAAACCTGCCCAGCATTCACGTCCGTACTCCACCCCAAACACTGCCTGAAGGCGGTTTCTGGCCTTCTCACGGCAGAGGTCCACTGTCATACTGTCGGACGCCTGCAGAAAACGGAACATACCAGCTCTAGCTCTGTATCTGCATTCAACAGTCAATTGACAATGCTGCTGTCTAACAGCAGCGTGCGGTGTATGCATCGTTGGCAAGCACCGCTCTCAAACTGAGCTTAACTAGTACTCTCAGCTTCACTTGCCTCGGCTAGTGCGGGAAGCGTGCGAGGCCCAGGACCATCCGTGATACAGCCATAATACACATATTCTGCACTACACATTTGCATAAAGTACACCAGCGCAATCAGCGCAGGCAGAGCCCGGCTGTGCGCCATTGTACGTACAACACGTACGATTGCACTTGAGCCAGTACTGACACTAGTGAGCTTTCAAAGCTGCCGTAGAGACACAATTCATTACTGCAGAGGACCAGCTCTTTTATTACTGAGAAGTGACTGGCCACCGGCGGAATTGTCGAGGCAAGGCGCGGCACTGACATGTACACGTGACATGCATATGCTCGCAAGCACAACTGTGACATATGTCACGTACGTGTCACGCGTAAACGTTACAAGTGCACTTTCTATTAACACTTTCCGGGCTGATTGTACTGAGTAAAGCATGCTTTTGTGGAAATCCAAAAGTATCGCAGTAGGTCACTTTCGAACACCACGGATTCATAGATGCATCGGAACCATATGGTTCAACATTGTCGCTCCAGAACTGCCAGTGGGCCTCGAGGCCCATACGATGCATCTAGCTCGATCGAGCACGAGCTGCTGAACAATTAGGTTCACCGATTGATATTTGTTGTAGCAGACGCCAGTAGGGTAAAAAATTCTATGTTTAAAGGCCTTCAGGCACTAATAGTACCGTATGTTGCGTCTGTAGCCTTGTCTGTGCTGTTGACCAACTGGATCGCACTCGCACTCGCACTCGCACTCGCACTCGCACTCGCACTCGCACTCGCACTTGTAAAAGCTTTAGATTTTGGTGGGACAATGCAGTTTTCTACAACCCGTATACAACCCGTATACAGTGCCAGTCTCAGTGGCTACAACCGTCTACATAGCACAGAAGGCTACATGTTTGTAGACTGTGATTGTAGACTGTAGCACTTGTGCAGTGCTATATAGCCATATATGGCAGTACTGCCTTGTGATTTTTTTTGCCTTATTGAAAAGCAAGTGGCACGGTATGTTAATTTGCAGTAGATGCTGCATATTGTTGCTTTGGCGAGGTATCCTGTCACCATGAGCACAGCTGGGTTGTGACCAACCACTGGGCAACAGCACTAGACTTCCTCCCTTGTGTATCCTTAAGCAACCAAAATGAAATATAATTCATCATGGTGTTGTTTGAAGAGTCTACACTCAAATACTGCGTGGGGCAAGGTAGGTTCTCAGGCAATTGCAGAGGCCTTCAGGCACCTGAGCCCCGAGGCAACAAACCAGCCCACAGGTTTGCTGTGTTTTAACCCAAATCAAAGACAGTGTTTAAAGCAAACATATGGGCGTCCATACCCATAATGCGCAGAAAGTAAGTGGGCCATATGCCAATTTGCTGCCTGCCAACTTGAGGGTTTTTTGTGCATATGCGTCTTAGCAAACTCTGCTCCGAGTGAGTCACAAATACAATACAACTCAACCTTGTTCAATCATGCTCTGGGCACTCGTGACAGCCGTTTCACATGATGATACTGCCAAATGTAGTAAGTTCTTGCACTTCTAAAGCTGTTATGTTTACAGCATTTTGTATACAACATGTAACTCTTGTTGTATACAAACAGATGATTGTAGAATGTCTACATACGGTCTACAATCATGTAAGATTATACCATAATGTGGCTATTGTTAATAGCTACAAATTTTTGATACGGTTGTAGACGCAGAGCAGTTCTGCAAACAGCCTACAACAACGTTGCTTCTACATATTGACTACATGATCATTGCTTTGTAGACTGTTTGCAGACACTTATACTTGTGGCAGTGTTGCCTTGGCAAGGCACGTGCCATTGATGGCTGGAGCGGTGAAATCTCCCGAAGATTTCAGAAAAGACTTTTTTTTGTGTATCGCACCTCTGCTGCTTATGGTTTGATACATTTCTGAAACGCAATCAAACAGTGCCCAACCATCTCAATCCTGGAGACAAGTGCCTCCCGGTGCACCGGGTCCTGGCAGGGTGAGCCGTATATGTATAGTGTAAGTTTGAAAAAGCTTGATTAAGGCCCAAGCTTGGGCTTTTCAGCGCCAACAATGCATGCCTGTTGGGCTGTCTCGGCCCAGATCACGAGTTTAAACTACATTGTTTGAGCAGTAGTTGACGTTGACTGGCTTGGCAAATTGTGACGTGCTGGCCAGCACGGTAAGTCACCCTCTCAGAGGATGAGGCTCATTGAGTTGACAAGTCGCTCACTATGCTAGCTCATGAGCTGAGCTCATCATGAGCTCGAGGCATGAGTCATGCCATGAGGCTGATTAGCCTGTATGTGACAGCTGGTCAAACCATGGTTTGGTCTACTTAGTAAGCACCAGGCCCGGGGTCATACCATATTGTAATATGCAGGCTGCATCAGCTGGCCCTTGGCATAAAACAAGAAAGCCCAAGAGTCTCTTTTTGATTTATCAGGAAATGCCACTGATACTACCATTCCTGAATCAATCCATGTATCAATGTCCGCTTCATGCCGTTTGGCCAAGTTATCTTATTTTGTGTATGTGTAAGTGTAGAGAGTACCGTCTGGAACCACAGGTGATGGTATACTAGAATAACATGAGAAGAGGAATAATTACACATGGCTACTTACACCGTCTCAGACTGTACTCTCCACATATGTGATTCTGTTGACCCTGTCGACCAATGTCCGTGCCACGTATACAACAGTGTTCTAATCAGCTGCAGCTGCAAGCATCAAGACACTGTTGCACATCTGGCTTGGGACACCATCGATGGTGTGATTTTGCGATGCTACTGACGCACCATCTGACTAGGCTCATCACACAGGATTATTGCAATTTCCAATACAGTAAACACATAAACAACCTTCTTTGCTGTAATCCCGGAGCATCTTTATAAGCCTTAAGCAATGGCACTCAGCATGGCATGTGTTGCCATGTAGCCCTTAGGGCTGTTGACAAGACCCTGTGGCTGCAGCCTGATTTTCCTAAATTGGCAGGCCCATGGCAGGCCCCTGCTAACCCTTTGAGAGATCTCTATACTAGTCCAGAGCAGTACTGCGCTACTGCCTTGCGGCACCTGCACATCTGGCCGGCCAGAGCCGTGTGCTACACACTGTAGTAAGGGGTCAGAGTACCATATAAAAGCTGCATATTGGCATCGCTACTACTGGCAGAGGTTCCCTGCGAGGCAGTCGGACTGTGTCAGTCCGACTGCACGGTGCAAGTACTGCTTGGCATCAGCTTTTGGTACTTCAGAAGAAGCCTCGTGCGGTTTACGGGCGGCCTCGTTGCAACGTTGTAACATCGTAAACGACGGTCGCAGGGTCATAACAAGCTTCCAGAGCCCATACTAGTTTGTACCGTACTATTTTGTAACAGTCCGGATCCGGACGGGTCAGCTGTCAGTATTCCACGGTTTACCAGCTCTTCAAATAGCTCTACATCACAGCATTAACACATTTAGCGCCCACCCAAGGCTTTGTCGCTGTGTTCGTGGACAGCAAGCTGCCCTGACAGGTGAACGCGCAACAGGCCGTTAAACAATTTCCTCATAGATCGCCTAATTTCAGGCCTTTGAAGCAACACTACTGCAGGGATGCTCAAACGGCATAATAAGATATACATTGTCAATACTCCGAGATCGATGGGAAAGTTGCGCACTTGGCTAACGTCTGAGGATTGCAGTTTGAAAACCAATATTATTGCTGCGAGGCATGAGATAAGCAATCAGGCAGTCATAGTAGCATTTTTGTATCTGTGTCAGATGGCTTGCAGCTCATGCAGGGGTGGTAGATGGGCCAGCGAGATATCTCGGTCAGCAGCGAACCAGCAATGGACCTGGGATCTTGCAGCTGCAGCTGCCTCGTACCGTCAGGAAGCGCCTCATTGAAACAGTAAAAGTACTTCTTCTGCATCTGCTGCTGCATGCGCAGGGCTCACCAGACCTAGCTAGGTCTGCGTACGCTTTGACGCCCCACGAGACTCCGAAGTACTTCACAACACTAGCGCCCTGCGATCTCGCCTAAATCAACCCTGCTTACGTCAGGATCTACACAGGAGTCAGTTGATCACCATGACAGCACGCGAAGTCTTCCTTACGGCCCTATTGCTCTTTGCAGGCAGAGTGGCGTCGGCCCAGACCGTTGACGGTGAGCAAATTTGCTCAATGAATATGCTAATGCGCTTGCCTTGAAGCAAATTTAAACTTGCTTCAAGGCAAGCGCATTAGGCATATTCTCTGCACAAAAGACATCTGCATAATTGCGACTAAGTGCTACACCTAAACCTCGCCTACGGTAAACAGTGGAAATACATGGCACGTTGCATCGGATCTTTACTCAAAGCTTTGGCGCCTGCCGGCTTTCCTGCCGGCTGGCGGTAAGTATATTAGACCTGTGCCAACCAGAAGCTTTGGCTAGCATACATGCAGAGCACTCCCCATGAATCACCTCAGTAAAAGGCTCCAAATTTTGCAGGTTGTCAAGTAGGCAACTCCAATTACGTAGGAGACTGGGCTAGACAGGGAGTGAAGCTGACTCTGAACAAGTTACCCACCACAACCAGCCCAGGTTGTTCATGGATGCTAACACTTACAATGGTGGATCAACCAAGGTTTCACAGCAATCCATATGTTCAAGATATGGCAATCTTTGTTAATGTGAGTGATTCTGGGTTTTTAAGCATCCGGTGTTTCAAGTGTGCCATAGGTTTCAGCTATGTTTGCACTGCGCTGTTGAATATTACAATTTATATTATTTTACTTAGTACAAGGTTCCCAGTTGTGTCTCAAATAATGAGAGCATCATGTCAACAAGTTGATTTAAAATATTCAAGACACTTCTGGCCACAACTTGACAACTCGTGTATTGGCAATACCGGTTGTTATACAACCGAGTCTGTTTGGTTTTATGATAGCCAATCCATTTAGTGCATGCTATTTACTCTTTTGTGCCATTGGGTGCTGTTCAGCTTGCACCGTGCACGGAGCACAAGTAGGAGTGGCACTGTGCACGGAGCACAAGTAAGAGCGCCTTGCGATCTTGTGCTATGATGCCAATCAATCATCCATAAGGCATATGACTCACGGGTCCTCTTATATGGACCATGCAGGTACCTTCGTCAGGCATCACCACTGTACCATATGTTGTTGGTCAGAAGACCTACAATATTCCACTGAGTGTGGCTAACCTGCCATGCAATGGTTTCTCAGCCTGCCCAGACTATATTGGGGGCACTTGTGACCAGAAGGGCCTCTCTATCATATGGCAGATTAGGACTGTGGCAGGTGAGCAGTAGGCCTCCACTGACAACATGGTGAGGGCCTCACGCTCCGAGCATGGGAGTTGGCTTGTTTGATTGGTGATTTGTGCCATGATGTCAGTGGCAGTAAGTACATCACACCTGCGCCAACAAGTCAGGGGCATTCCTTGCCAAGTTGGCACTATGTAGTGCCACTCTACTAGACTGGCCTAGTACCTCAGCTTAGTACGTCACAACATCATCAATGAAAGACCATCGGATCAGTGTGCAAGTTGAGCATGTGCCTCATGCTGTCATACACAAGTTGTCATGTGTGCGGGTCATCACAGCATGTGTACTGCACAAATTGTTGACATTGCCACTGTTTACCAGTGGTAAAACATTGCATGCAGTCACAATGCTTTGCTGCTGTTCACAAAAGTAGAGCAGGGCAAAACGTGGTTGGCAAGTTCTATCAGATGGCGGCGTTTATGTCCACCTGCACTTAAAATGACAGCTGGTTGGATTTGCTGCTTTTTCTTCATTGTGGCCCACAATATTGCATGATGCAGTAGTCTGATGGACAAGCTCTGCGTACATGCTATGTCTTAGCTCCTGAGGTGCTGCCCAGATGCTGCCTTACACTATCATAGCATCTGGAAATGCTTCTAGCTCATGATTATCAGAACCAGGGCCAACATGCCAACCTATTAGGCTCATCAAGGATCTATTTGAGCTTGAGTGGCAAAGTTGCTGAATTGACGAAGTACTCTCAATTTTCTTGAAGCCGCTGAGGCCTCAGCGCTGTTATTGACATGAAGGCTGCATCATCATCATCATCATCATCATCATCATCATCATCATCATCATCATCATCATCATCAAGACCAAATCAAGATGTTGGAGCAATTTGCACTGGTCTGCCTGCAGGTTGCCCTGGATCCTTGGATGGTCCTGTGGGCATCCAGAATGGTGACACCTTGGACCCTACCACATGGAACTTCACGGCTGACCCCAACACACCATGTCTAGTTGGCAACTCGGAGTCTTATGGTGATTTTGACCAAGGAGTGTATGATGTGGTAGCCTACAAGACCCCTGATGCCACTTTTGCTGGCCGCTGTGTGTGGAACATCAACATGACCCTCACCCCAGATCAGGTATGGAGTGCTGGCCTGCCCAAATCACTACTAGTGAACGTATAGTATACGTTGCCAAGACGTCTCTAGTATACGGATGTACTGCCTTAATGTGTCGTTGTTCAATCAAAGCTGGCAGCTTGCAACTTCAATTGCAGTGCACTCCTGCCAGCACACACATGATGTATGCACCAGAAACATTCCCTTCCAGGTTACAGGGGGTTGGAACCTATGGCAGATATGAGTACTAGAGTGAGTGCAAGTTACCTGTTTGGTGTTATCATCCCCTTGAAGGGGTCGCTCACAAGCACTTTATTCCGTATTTTTGTATGCAGAGGTTCAAGTATAGCAACTGGCTTGACTTCGTTTCATTCAGGTGGGCTCACTGAGTCTCAGTGGCACTGAGTGCATGACTGCCAGTGACGTCCTGAGTGTAGTGTACTCAGGCAAGCTACTTACATACATATACTTTGCAGACGGCACCTCCTGTGCGAGTCTGGATGATATCAACCTCACCCCAAGTATGCGCTCACAAAGTCACTCCAGTAGAACAGGAAAAGGCAGGGCAGAAGCTCTCTGCCGAGTGAATCAGCAGCTGTACTGTAAAGCACATGGCAAACGCAGGCATGCACACTTTGTCCACTGATTGTTGTGTATCTCCTTTGGACTTTGGTAGTTCCAGTGATCACACGCTGTGTGGTCTGGTGCTGTTGTTGCAGCCGCCGCAACATCTATTGAATAGATGCATATGCTCACTTTGCAGGGCAGTAGACCCCACCAATTATGGCGCATCACCACGTTTGTTCTTCAAGGGCCAGGACTACTACACAACCCGGTTCTCAAACACCAACTGTGCAGACCAGGTGGGAAACTACAGCCAGTGCAATGCAAACTCTGATCTGCAACATCAACAAGTGGCTCACAAGTAGTGAATTATGCCATGCCGCGGCGGCCACAACGTCACTGCACCATTGTGATGTCACGCCATCAGTATAAGAACCCACAATTGCAGTCCAAAAAAGACGAAGTTTAGACAAACCTGTCCTTTGCATAGTATGCAGAAAGCTGGTCTCAGCTACCTGCTCGTGATGTCAGCTCATTGAAGACCAAGCTCAAAGATTGGGCTGCTGCACCCAACTGTGTCACATCTGACACACAAGTAGTTTTGCTTGCACTGCCGTAACTGCCATAGCTGCCCTACTGCAGGTCTGTGCCCAGCCTACATGTCACCAACCAAGTTCTGTTGTATTGGAGCTTCGATGCAGGTTCTGACAGTGCAGTTGCTGGTGATTGAAGAGTTTCTTGGGCAGTACCCAGACCTGAAAACGGGATACCCTGCTTGCCCCTTTCAGTCTTACAGGGTAAGTCTGGTACGGTGCCATTAGCCTGATGATCATGATAATTACATCTGGTGCACTGAAATGTATGCAATCCTTTGAGCATTTGGTGCAAAGCACTGCTTCTGCTGGCATGTAAACAAAACTTGCCGCAGTGGAATGCATTGGTGACAGCTGCCTTGACACGGTAGCATCCGTGGGTTGCCAGTAGATGATGTTGGTCAGATGTCGCCACTTGTGGAGTTATGCTGCTGCAGATGGATCTAAAGTGCATTAGGTGCCACCTTGAAGTGACTTTGACACACTCCGTGCCTTAGTAAGGCATCCCTCTGAGACTGTGTCTTTTTGAACTAGACACAAGCAGTGCAGATCATGAGCAATTGTAACACAAGCCCAATAGCCGCTCATGCGCCCTATTTGTGCCTGCAGACATATCAACTGAACGAGGGTCAGCAGTACAGATTCTACACACCAGTGGAAGCTCAGCCCCTAGGCATTGACCTTAGTCTGCCGGCAGGAGTACCTGCAAGCAGTGACCCTCAGTGCTCAACACAACAGCCACCGAACAACCTTGTCTGCCCAGCCATGGTAGGTTTGAAGTCGCAAGGGGAGGCCGCCTGCAGTCAGCAGGATGCTGCTGATGCCATCCTGGCATGCATGTGTGGCGTAACATGTGCCATGCATGTGCAACTCTGGCGTATGGTATGCCAGAATACATGTACATGGCATGTCGGTACGCACATTATGGACAGCGCATCCGATGCACAGTGTGACACCATAATCTACAAAGCATGCCTGCTTGATTGCTTACACCACGTGGTGCACCACAAGTTGTGCTCAGATCCATTCAAAAGCATTCTATGGCCATGCCAGCATGGCAACCAAAGCCCCCAGGACTCCTGTAATGACTACTTCTTACTCTAGTTCATTTTACAATACTAATGGCACCTAAGCATGCAGTCTGGATAGGCAGGATCTCCCCCCCTCCCTAACCCATAATGTGGCCGCCGGGCGGCTTGTCCTGTTGCTCCACAGTTGTCAGAGGAGGAGGTCATACGTGGGTTTGGAGCGTACAATGATCCTACATGTCAGATTTCAGGAGGTTCTTGGAAGCCATATTCATCCACAGGAAACTCTTGTTGCAGAACGTGTGTGTGGAACACAAACGCTGTGGCAGGCTACATCCAGCAGACTGACCTAGTGTTGTGCCCCCCTTGTGTTGTGGTAAGGGCCTATATCTTGACTTTTGTGTCTGATCCATAACAAGCCTTGTATGTGTGGGGAAAAAGTGCATTCAGATGTTGTCCTCTAGTTACCTGTGTCACAGCTGTGGCACACCCCTGCACCTGTGGCATAACTTACCCGTTGGATTGGCTGTCTGGCAGTTTCTACCACAAAGTGTGCCCTGGTTAACAATCTACTGCAAACATAGTACTGCAAAGGTGCTTAGATTGGCAGAAACAACTGTTTGTATCTTGGGCCAGGCCTCAACCTTGGGTGCCCAGGGCTTTGCTGTCTCTGCCTGATACTCAAGGCCCTTATGGTGTGGTTGCAGGACTACTACCAAAGAGTCTACCAAGCAAGAGCCAATGCTGCAGTTCCCATCATCCCCCTGAGTCTCTACAACCAGCCAGATAAATGCCCATTCCCAAACCCCCCCGGTGGTAACATGAGCAAGCCTGCTTGGCTGTACAACCCGGGCACTCAACGGTGTTACTACAAGTCCAATTTTGCCAAGAGTATAGCAGGAAGCTATGCAGATGCAGTCAACAGATGTGAGGTGGGTGCAGCAGGATGAGCCATGCGTCATGGCAGGTGTCAAAGCACTCCTGATAGACAGTCAATTTAATCAGGTGACTTAAGGGCGTGCGGCATCTCTGCTCGACAGGTGGCCCCTGCTCCACTAGCAGTCGTTTGACTCAGTGTCTGCGTTCGTAATTTGTACTAATCGTTCTGACATTGAACTCACTGGTGAACTCAGTGCTAGCCAGCCTGCAGTACCATACTGCATACTCCGTGGTATGTGCTGGTGGTTGATGCTCAGGTGCTTGTGGAGTCACTCAAGAGTGTTGATGAGCTAGTAGCGATTACGACCGATTGGATCAGTCTGTGGCATTTGATGCCACAATTTGGCACACTTGACTGACGCCTCTGACATGCTTCTTGACAAGACCCTTGTTAAACCGTAATTACTGCAGTCAGACGGCAATGAGCCTGAGCAAAGAGTTTCAGCCTGTTCCTGTCATGACTCTGTCACACTCCTTTCAAGCTGGATCTGTCGTAAAATCTGGCAGTACTGGATGCATGCTGCACAGGCTGCCAGTTGTCATTCGCTGCTGCTGCAAGCGCCAACAACCCGCTCTCTGTGCTGTTGTGTGCTGCCAACAGACTATCCACGGTGGAGAGCTGCTAGACATCGAGTCCAAGCTGGAGGATGACTGGGTGCGCTTGAACTTGCTGTGGACAGGCTTCTTTGGTGAAACGTACATGTAGGTTTGTAAGGCAGCAAGTTGACAAACATAGCCGCTAGATGACCATCCTTTTGTTCTTTGCGTTAGCTGCCAACCGGCAGTGCCCCAACTGCTCAGAAAATGTGTTGTATGAAAGCCTCGACTCTCAGGTGCCTCTGTTGGTGAATACTATCATAGTTGTTGGCAACATTGTCAGTGACAACAAACGCTGTGCTATGCCATTCTGTAAGGCCATAATGCCATCTAATGTTGCGTGACAAAAAACCATCTGAGCTGATGCAGCCAAAGGCGTCGGCATCAAGCCGTTAGAGCAGCAATGTTGCAGACGCAATGACACTTGTGGCAACCACTGCAAGTGGTATCGTTGACAGGTTTTCCAATGTCTTTCAGCAGTGCTTCTTAATCACTGCAACATTCTGCAGTGCTAGTTTACTTGATATTTCTGGACTCTTTCTTAGTATCCCAGATTTTTAGCAATGGATACTATGCTGCAGGGCCCTCAGAAAGGAAGGTACATCCAGCCCCAATTTCACCAACACATGGTACTGGCAGAAGACAAGCCAGAGCAGTACACCACTAGTGGTAAGTTGCATTGCACAGCTGTGTGTCTGCAGACATCATATGATACAAACACACTGCTGCTGCCGATACCACAGCATTGATGCACCCGGTGAAGTTCAGACAACAGTTCAACTTTAAGAACAAAAAGGCATGTAGACAACGCTACTTTGCCGCTTCTCTGCAGAGTCTGCCCTACCACAAAGACTACTATAATTTCTTACCTGGGAAAGGCCTTGATCACTCTGAGTCTGGTCCTCTCTGTGCCGAGATCCTGCCTCAGCAGCCCAAGGCGTGGAATCCCTTCAGCTGTGATGTCAACAAGCAGTACATCTGTGTCAGGCCGGCAGCAAAGCCAGGTGATGTCATTGCAGGCTCACCCGCTCCCTCTACCCCTCCTGGCCCCACATCAAGCCCCTCACCCGCCCCACCAACAACCACCCCTTGCACCACTCCCCCAACACCACCTAGTGGCGCATTGGCAACAGTGCTGTTGGTGAACTCTGGTGGACCTGCCATTTGTGGATATGCTGCGGATGTGCCTCCAACACCAGGCAAGTGTCTCAACAAGTTGGCTACTCATGAGTTGATCAGCGGGTGCTTCAGTACTATATAGTATGCATGGTGCTGCAAGATTTGCTGATTCAGCAGAGAAGATGCATGATGGTTTACAACAGATATGAGCTGGTACAAGCTTAACAGATACATCAGCGCTAGTAGATTGCCATGTCAACATATGCAGGAAAATGCCACTCTCAATGCCGCCAGATTGAAGCTGACCCGCTGTGCTGCATGTATATAATGTTAGTGACATGAACTTAGCGGCTGTCTCAGCTGTGACAAAATATCGCTGTAACAGCTATAATAACAAAGATATTTGCAATCATCTCATACTGCACTTCTTTCTGGTATTGTCAATGTGCATGATCTTCAATATGTGGTGCAATCCATTGACCATGGTGTAAGCAAAGGCATGGTCCCTGACGTCAAGGCACAAAAAACAAATGTGGTGTACCTTGGCCAAGGATGGTCCCATCACTGGTGTGCTTGTGCAGAATGTGCATGTGAAAAGAGCTGTAGAAACAGTGGCTTGCTACCTGTGATGCTCGTCCAGTGCCTGGATGGGGGCACCGGTCACTGCCCAAGGGCTTTGGCTCGGCCGTACCAGGTTCTCACTGAGACGTAAAATACTCGTCCTGTGCTGGAAGGAGGTGGACGACAGCGTAGAAACTGTAAACTGTAAACTGCTACCTGTGCGTATTGTTTATAATCACTTTGCGAAGTTTTGCACCAATGCGGCAGCACACAATCATTTTGTACGCCAATATACATTCCACAGAGTTTGAACAATTGCACCAGGGCCAGATGTGCAGGCCTGCATAGGCTGCAGTTTCTTTATGTAGCTCACAACATATCTGACGCTGCTGATTGTTGCTCGCAGTCGCTGTTGGTGGAGTAGCAGAGAGCTGGTATGGTGTTACTGCCTGCTCCAGCTGTGCAACAACTCCCACTTCTGCTTGCACAGCCTGTGCTGTCCGCTTTGGAGCACACAGCTTCACAGCCACAAACGTCACTGCGGGCCACAGCTACTTCATCAGGCTGATCTTCAGTGAAGTGTACTGGCAGGCCGCTGGCAGCCGTATCTTCAATGTACTGGTTGACGGCGTCACCGTGTTGACCAACATTGATGTGTATGCCCTTGCTGGAGCTCGCTGGACCCCCGTGACGCGTGAGGTGACCGTCACAGCAACCAGCAGCACATTGACTGTGTCGCTTGTCAATGTGAAGGACAACCCAATATCAGCAGCAATTGAGATTTATGACTTGGGTGTCAACCCCCAGCAATCACCTGGCCCCTCCCCCAGCCCAGCACCAGCCAACATCAGCCCATCCCCCAGCCCAGCACCAGCCAACAGCGGCCCATCCCCCAGCCCATCCCCTAGCCCAGCACCAGCCAACAGCAGCCGCTCCCCAAGCCCAGCACCCACCACTGGCACCAGTCCATCACCTGCACCAACAACCTGCCCTGCTCCCACAGCCCCTTCAGGTGCGGTGGCCACCGTTGCACTCATCAATGCTGGTGGCCCTGCCATTTGTGGATATTCTGCTGATACAACAGCCACTCCAGGTGAGTAGGGGTTTAGACCATAATCTGTACAACTAAGGCTGCATGAATTGCTGGCAGCTGCAGATGAGGTTTTCCAAGGTGCAAACTATTGTCGTCACACTTTTGTGCTGTAATAACAATCTGTTATGTTGTACATACCAGGGAATCGTCTGTAGTGTGTCGATGGCAGGCTGTGGCATCTGATGAGTGCGTTGTGAGCCCCTGTGCAAGTGGAGACTTGCATTGTGGCACATCTGAGTCCAAAACCTTCACATGTAACCACCCGCGTTCTCAGAGGACCTGCTACAGAAGTATGATGAGGCATAGAAAGGCATTTTGTCACAGGCTATCCACGCACTGCGGGGCCTTCTCACTCAATTGAAGGTATCAACTGCTGCTTCCTCTCATAGTATATAACACAGCCAGACTGTGGTTGGAGCCTATGACTGGGTTCATTTCTCAGTTCTTGTGAAGCATGTGTATTGTTGTGCTGTCATGCAGTTGCCACTGCTGGGGTGGCAGAGAGCTGGTATGGTGCCGCAGGGTCCCCCTGCACCACCTGTGCAGCAAACCCAACCAAGGCGTGTACAGCATGCACCATCAGATATGGCAACCCGGTATCATACTCCATTCCTGCAACCGCTGGCCACCTGTATACTGTGCGTCTGACCTTCTCCGAGGTGTACTTTGCTACACCTGGCTCCCGTGTGTTCAATGTGGTGGTGAATGGGTTGACAGTTCTTACCGGCATAGATGTGTACGCTTCTACTGGGGCCAAGTGGACCGGCCTTGTGAAGGAGGTGACTGTGGCGGCATCTACAGGTGCCATGGTCATCAACCTTACTCCTACTGTGAATAACGCCATAATAGCAGCCCTGGAGGTAAGTAAACTGCATGGCTGGCGGCATCTGTCCAGGTGCAGATCTGCAGGATTTCCTGCAGGTTGTTGATTGCTGGAAGCATGCAAGACACCTGCACTGCACCCCCAAACACAACTGCGGCGGCCCACCAGCTTGCAGGCAGCTTGGCACTGATGACAATGTTGTAACCCAGTTGGTTTGCATCGAACATACAGCCAACATATGCAGTAATTACCTTGACCTTTGATTCAAGCAGACTAGCAGCTGAATGATTCACTCACTACTGTTCTGCACCACTGTAGGTGTATGACATGGGATTGGCCCCCCCTGCCTCCTCCACAAGTCCAGCACCAACCAATTCCCCCAGCCCTCCACCTCCAAGCCCCTCCCCACCAAGTCCCTCCCCAGTACCTCCCACTACATGCAACCCTACACCGCCCGCTGGGGCTGTAAAAACAGTTGTCTCCATCAACGCTGGCGGACCTGCCATCTGTGGATTCTCAGCTGACATGCCACCAACCTCTTGTGAGTGCTACATCCCGCAGTGCAGCTGGACTTGCCACCTGATCGCCACTTTAGCATTATGTGTATGCTAGACAAGCAAATGCCATGTGTATTGGCTGTGATGTCGGTCGCAAAGAGAACAGCATTTCAGTGTGTATGCAACTTCTTTGGGTCTTCCAACACTGCTGGCTTTACACAATAGATTGGGAGGCTGCTGCAGGGTCACAGCCTGGCCAACCAGTACTATGGCGGCCAAGATACATCTGCTGTGCCAATTTGGCGCACAACACTGATAGTACTGATAGCTAAACATGCCTCAGAGCCAGGTGGTGTTCACAGCATGTCAGCGCATTTGCCATCCACCACACTGTTGCATGTCCCTATGCCTTCTACACACGGTGTATTGTTGGGCTTTTGAGAATGGTATGACCGTCATGATTGCAGCAATGATTATCAATTCAGCATTACATTCTGTCTCTGCTTGATGCACAGTGGCTACTGGAGGTATTGCCGAAAATTGGGTATACGGAGGCAATCCTACTTGTGCCCCTTGTGCAGCTAACCCCACGCAAGCCTGCACAGCCTGCACTGTCAGGTTTGGGGTCACCTTCTCCTATTCTGTACCAGTCACCCCAGGCCACACATACATGGTTCGCTTCACATTCAGTGAGGTATATTGGACTACCGCACAGTCCCGCCTATTCAACGTCCTGATCAACACTCAGACCGTGCTGACGGGCATCGATCCCTACAGCCTTGCTGGTGGTGTACGTTGGGTCCCAGTAACACAGCAGGTGACATACACAGTGCCTGCTGGAAGCACTGTCCTCACAGTGACATTGCAAGCCACCAAGGACAATGCCATCTTGGCCGCTCTTGAGGTGAGTCAATGGGGGCCCTATGCAGGGGAGCTGGGCTATTTGATAGAGGCTCTACCTGCTTCACCTATGACATGGACCAACTCAGTGTAGTTGAGGGCACTATTGGACTGTTCTTTGTGAAATGTGGCCTTTCATTTGAAGCAGTGCTAGGTGTGTTGATCCTGCTGAAGCAACATTTTATACTTCCTGAGTTCATTCGCAAAAGTATGATAGTGACTGCTTGGTGCTTCTATAAAGCAAATTTGCGTGTTCAGTCACATGCCTGTGGCAAAGCTTGTGTCCCGTGAAAACCTCTTGTGATGTTTTGTACGCAGGTGTTTGATACTTCACTTTGATCTGTCACACCAGCCTACTGGGTCTGTCAAACTGCGTCAGCGTTTCAGAGTTCAGTGTAGTCAGTTCTCACCAACATGATGAGCCGCTGTGCATTGCGGCAGGGTCAAAGCAGCAGCAGCCCTATAGGCGATCCTGGAGGTGACAGACAGTGACCACCATTGCGACAACTGTTTGGCATGCATAATACTCTACACCTGACAGCTCTGACTCTGCCGACACACCAATTGCTTGCTCCAATATCATTAATTACCAGCAGTTGGGCATTCATTGCGTGTGCAGCTGCAGATGGCACAAATGCTACTATGAGACAGTTTCAGCAGCAAGACACAGATACAGACACAGCTTGATCAGCTGATTTAGCTCATCGAGATCCTGACTCATGAGCATTGATGATATCAGGGGGATCAGGGTGGGGTTTTGGTTACATAAGCGAGCAGGATATGTGGAACAGGATTCAGAGCAACACTATTACTGGGATGAGATATGATCTTGAGGGTTTGTATGGTCTGGTACTATTTGGCTTCCATGGCCACACTGCAAGGCTCACCATTGGGCAGGTTGTGATGACTGGTTGATGTTAGTGAAGCCTTGTCCCATGTGCAGCTCTTAAGGCTGGTAGATATGGCCCGCTCTGTGCGCTTTGACTGCTGGTTGCTACTTTGATGGCATCGATGGTAGCCATAGACTGGCTCCCTTTACTAATTCATATTGAGTACATACAAAACTGGATTGTTTTCTTTCTGTTTCAGGGCTCTGACCTTGCTGCACCTTATCCAGTGATACTCACCCAGATCATCTGAGCAGCTAACTCGTGTTACATTGAGCAGTGCCGCTCATAAGTTATTATTATGTGCCGACAAAAGGCAGGGCCAAACTAGGGCTCAACGTGTTTGTGGTAGATATTCTTAAGAGCTGTTGGAGATGACTTTCACATGGCATCATAACACCGGTGTTTGACTCCCCCTATTACAGCTCATTACAGCAGATATTTCAGCATTTTTCGTGTGAGAGTTTTCTGTAGCATTGGGAGGGCGGAATCAGTGTGGTGTGGTTGGCCGGCCTGCAGAACATGATATGCCTTTGTCTATGCACCAGAAGTGCAGATTACTTACAGCATTTGTGAACGCATGCCAGTATTTGAAGCGCTGTAGTCCAGTGGTATCTACTGCACACCACTGGACAGAACCCTAGGGTTCAGGCCTGAGGGTTCTGATGCCAGATGTTGAGGCGTCACTTGAAGTGTTGGAGAGATATTTGGTCATTGGTAGGTGAGGTTTGGTTGGATGGTGAGGATGTACACAGTGTTGATCTACATTCCCCATAGCGACTCTGTTGGCTCCTTGGGGGTATGGTATGGTATGGAATGGTATGGTGTGGTATGGCCCATACATTGAATGCATGGTGATGTATGGTGATGTAATCTATGGCAATGTATCGTATGGTATGCCCTCTGTGTCCATCCATGTCCATCGCTGAGCACTTTGACTGCAGTCCCAGACCCCGGGGGTGCACACTGGGCGTGTCCAACGCGGAAGCTTCCGTCTTAAGACCAGCATCGCACAGAGCAGAATCTAGCCCGCACGCTCAGTCGACCTCGACCGTGCCATGTATACATACATGCACATGCTTGTCACAGTACTGGCCAGTACTGCCATGGCAGTGCCTCCTTACAAACATTCAATTAGCAGTCACTGATACGAAGGATCAATCACTGTTAGTCACAGATGGACATGCTGCAAAACAATGAAATTATGTCCTCCATTATCAAGGACTTCAAGACTTGTGACTGTCTCAATCTGCTGCAACTTGCAGCACCGGGTGATAAAGCTAGTCTACTGCAAAGGTAATGTGATCCCTGCAAAACAAAAGCACAACTGCCTTGGCCACCTGGTAAAGATCAGGACTTAACGTTGAATGCCCAAAATGCAACTCTCCTCAATTGCTCAGCATGAATTAAGTGACCCTGTTTGAGCGTATGGGCCATCTCACACCCCAGCTGGCATGTTGCATATTTCACGTGTTCTGAGGCGGCTTGCAACGGAAAATGGGCCGTGCATCTGCAACACCACTGGTGGCACCTGTCATGTTCTGGGACGGCATGGGACCATCTGCAACAGCAAAGGATCACTTGGTGCTGCGATACCTCCTGACCCTGCCAATGTTTGTTCCTTGCCCTGATCAATAGAAACCCCTTGTTGTTGGACAGTGGCTGCTGCATGAGGTTTGTCATCAGCACTTGAGGCAGCCTCCCCATCAAACATGACCATATGACCCAGGATAAAGCGAATTTTGGATGTGAGGGTCCTGCGGAGTGCTTGCCGGGGGGTTGGTGACGCCACTGGCAGTGCCCTCAACTGCGTGTTGACAAGCTTGTCAGCAGCAAAGCCCCACTGCCCAGCAGTGCTCCCCAAATATGCTGTCACTGCATCATGACCCAGGGCGTCCACTGATTGTGCTGCAGCACAGCTCTCAGCTGGCACCCTAGAAGCGCTGGCAGGGTACAACAGCTGCAGAATTTTGCTGGACAGAGAGTAAGCTGTAATAGGTGATGGGACATGGGCAGTCCGCACCCATCCAACAGACAGCTGGGGAACTGATGGTACTGCTGGTGTCACCTGCTTCTGTGCTGCGCCTGTTGAACCACTCCACCCCGGCAACTTGCCATCAGCTGCAACTGTGATGCCTGCTGCTTTGGTTGCTTCCTGTACATGTGGATGCATTGGCTGCTTTTGCTGCTGCTGCTGTTGTTGTGTTGGGCTCAACTGCCCCAGTGATTGCAGAGAGCTTCTCAGCAAGGCAACATCCTCCTCCAACAGTTGCTTCATGTCGAGGAGCAGTGCAAAGGTGTCACCAGACTCGCCTGCAGAGGCCTTATTCTGACACCCACCATTGCCAGCAGAAGCGGCATTAGCAGAAGGGCTTGAAAGACCACTGGCCAAGCTGGCTGCAGGAGTAGCCTGCTTAGGTGCAGTGCCACCTTCGCTGCTACACATCACACTGCTGCCCATGCACACAAGGCTGTTGGCTGCTTCCAGAGGGGGAAGGGGATACTCTCCATCAGCCGTCACACCGTTGTCACATTGATTGTGCCCTGGAGGTTGCAAATAATCTCCATCTGGTGCCTTGCCTGCGGATGGTTCGGCTGTTGCAGCTGCCATGACTTTAGGAGCTTTCATACCTGCTTGTGAACTGCCAGCAGCAGCATCAACACCCTGCTGGTCACCTGCCAGGCTGTAATCATACATCTGGTTCCAAATGAGCTCCACTTTCTGATGCAGCACATCAACCTCAGTGCTGTGATACACCAGCGGCCCCAGCTGGGTGCTGCTACTGGTGCTGAGGCTGTCGCCAGCTGATGCAGCCTGATCTCTGGTGTCAGCTGCAGGGGCACTGCCAGCACATATTGCGGCAGCAGCTGCAGCAAATGCCGAAACATCACTTGGCATATCTAGGCAATCCATGCTCTGTTGCTGCAGGAGCATCAGGAGTTCTCCCACTGAGCCTGCAGCAGCTGCAGATGCTCCAGCAACAACCGCAGCATCTGCAGCAGTTGCCGGGATCTCCACTTCGTCATGCGTGTGTGGTGACAATGCCCGCTCCAAGTTGCAGCTCATGCCCCTTTCGATAAGCTCAGCTGAGTTTGTGCAGCAGCTGCCAGTGGCAGTTGTATCATAGCCATGTGCATTGCTGCTGTTATTGCCTGCACCTGCAACAGCCTGAGAGGCAGCTTGTGATGGCTGCGCTGCCTCACCATTGCCTGCACCAACAGCCCAACTACTTTTGGCAGCAGCATCAACTGCTTCTATTGCTGCCGTGCTTTCTGTGCCAAGGTGCAGCTGGCCCTGCCAGTCAATATTGCTGCAGCCATCCATGCTGAACTGGCGGCTGTGGTGGCTGTGTCCGGCCACGACTGCAGGGGCATTGCCGGGTGCTGCTGCTGCTGCTGTGGCGTCGGTCTTGCCGGTCACACCATCAGGGGTTGTCTTGCCACTGTTTGTGGGTTCACATGACCCACTGAGTGCTGCTGCTGCTGTCCTGCTGTAACCAACATTTGCATTGTAGCTGCTGCGCTTTATATTCTCCAGCTCAGCTGCTATAGCTGCGAGTGCTGCTGCTTCTGACCCAGACATGCTGCTGCCATCCATGCTGAGCTGCCGTGTGTGACAGCTGGCACGACGCGAATGATGACACGAGCTATCAGCACTGCTATTGGCAGAAGGAAAATCAACAGTCTCGCATGTCCCCCTCAGATCCGTCTGCTGCTGATGGGACTGCTTTGTGGGTGCACTGCGGCTGCCCATCCTTGCAAGGGTAAGGTCTGCTGCTGCAGTTCCTGCAGAAGTGTCGAGGTACTGCTGCAGCCTGTAAGCTGCATCTGTTGACCCTGCTGCTGAAGCCTTGGCCTCCAGCACCTGGTCACTGCTGCTTGTGCCCAATGCTATCAGACTGGCTGGACCCCCCCTCTTGAAGCTGTTCGTTGCCGCTAAGTAGTCCTCATTGGCACCACTGCCCCCCCTGTTGATGCACTCACCATCAGCACTGATTCTAATCTCACCAGATAAGCTGGTGTCCGGGGTTGTCTCTAGGTCTGCACATGTGCCTCCATCGGCCGCTGCTGGCAGCTGGCAGGGTTGTAGCTGGCAGCTGCTGCAGCGACTCTCACTTGAGCCGGCTGCTTGCAGCACCTCTGGTGAATCAGCAGCACTGCACTCACACACAGCCTGCTGCTGCCCAACCTTCAAGTGAGGGGTAGGCAGCTCAGCAGCTTGGCCCTGGACTGCATGGACACCAAGGTCAAAGTCTCCTAAGCTTGCATCCGGCAGGTACAAGGGGAGTGACGCCTGCCGCTCCTGCTGCTGTGGCATTGGCACGGATGGCTGCCGCTGTTCAACGGGCTCAAGAACTTGCTCATTGCACATTGGCACACTATGTTGGCCCCACAGCTGCTGCCCCAGCAAGCCTTGCTGCAACAGCAGCAGCTGCCCAGCTTGCCAATAATCAGGGTTACCACCCTGCAGCCACAGCCCATCTTGCTCATGTACATTTCTTGATGTGCAGCTCTGCAACTCTGTGTCAGCTGCTGTGTCCGTTACAGCCAGCAGCTGCTGTGCATGTTGCTCCTGACCATACGCCAAGAATTCCTGCTGCAGCTGCTGTTCTAGAACATGACACTCCGTATCGTCTTGCTGTATTGGAAGCACACAGCTGTCCTCTGAGCAGCTGCTTGATGCCAGCAGGTCCTGTAATGTGCACAGCGGAGTGCAGCTGGAAGCATGAGAAGCCTTGTCATTGCTGCTGTTGCTGCTGCTGATAAGGACAGCTGGTACTGTCGGCACTACAGAGCTTTGCTGGTATGCTGGGGCTGGCAGCAGAGACACCAGCTCACATGTAGTGTCAGATGCATCTGCTGGTTGGGCTTCCTGCGCAGCTGATATGCTTGCCAAGTGAGTATTAAACTTGCTGCTGGCCTTCTGCTTCTTGAAATGATCGCGCTCTGCTCTCTTAGGGGTGCTGAAGAGACAACTGGCATCTGCGTCCATAATGATGTTGCCTGCCTTTGGTGAGAGTGCCACAGCGGCGAGGTCACCTGTTGTTAAGCAGGCCTCGCCCACTGCTAGGTCAGCAGGGGTTGCATGTACTGTACTTTCTGGTACAGCTGCTGCTGGTTGCTGGGCTAAACTTGCAGTGGTGGTGCCAGCTGCGTGTTCTGTTTGCTGTGAGCTGGCATGAGGCTCCGGGCCCTGGGCCTGAAGTTGACAGCCTGCTGCCTGCTGTCCATCTGCAGCAGCAGCAGCACAGCCGTCATCACCTGCTGGACCAGCAGTGCCTGCACCCTTCCACTGCTGCAACTTCTGGTGGAATATTACCTCAGTATTCAGCTGCTTCTGCAGCATCAGGTCAACAGCAGACTTTCTGGGCTTTTGAATACCCGCTCTGCTACTGCCTTGGTGGGTGTGGCATGCCTGAATGGACTTCAAACTTGTGCCCTTGATGCTGCATGCCAGCTGTTGCAGCTGTTGCTGGGTGGGACTGCTGTTGCTGCTGCTGGGGAGGATTTTGAGTGACTTTGATTTGACATTGAAGGTGGGAGCTGTTGATGCTAATTCCTTGGCATCATTGACCTGCTGCCGCGTGCTCTTTCCAGCACTGCGGACTGCTTTTGTGCTACATAATTCTCCCACAGCCTTTGTCATCTCTACTGTTGACACTTTGCCACCCTTAGAGCTGAAGTTTGGCCCTGTGCCATCACCTTTCCCCCTTGTCAATGCTGGTGCCAACATTGCGTCTTCACGAGGAGTACCAATGCTGCTTGATTCAAGAAGAGTTGTGCCAGCACTTGCAAAACCTACAGAGGTGGCAGGCACCTCAGCAAGCGTCTCCTTCACAAGGAAGTGGCTGCCTGCACTGACTGCTGCAGGAGGCTTGACTTCGCTGCTGCAGCAGTTGCTGCGGGACACCTCATCATTTGCAGCTGGCAACTCACCAGGACTACAACTTGCTGTGCTTACACCCACTGATGTCGTTTTGCTCTGTGCTGGCAGCTTACAATACTTGCTTCTGCTTATGTTGGCGGCCAACTCTGCAACCACAGAGCCCTGCTTGCTGCTGGGAGATAACAGCTGCACACCTGCTGAAGCAGCGCTGCAATGGCCTTTCAGTTGCCCTGTCACCAAAGAAGGGCTCGAAGGTCCCTCTGTGTACCTTCTGCTTGCGCTGTCGACCCTAGTGCCAACGTTCCATGGTGGCCTGCTGCTTCCAGCCACTGCATCTTTGCGTACGTATGTGCTGGGGCTTTTTGGACTGCTTGCTCCTGATTTGGAACAGCATGCTGCACACCTGGGGCTCGAAACTCTTTGAGGGCTGTTGTCTTGTCTCAGCTGCTGCAAGGCATCATCGTTGTGGTGTACGAGGAGCCGTTTCAATGGGGCCAAGCGTGTGCTGCTGCTAGCAAGTCCTTGAAGGTCTGTTGGTGGCCCTGTTGGGGTCTCAGCAGACTCCGCCTCAGCCATATGTACGATTTTAGTTTACCCAATAATAGGGTCATACCGGTCCTTAGCCCCCGCCTGCAAGCTTGTATACGAGCAAGACGTCCACAGTTCAGCTATTTATGCTCAGTGCTGCGGAGGCAAGCTATGACTATTCCTGCAATTATTCCAGCAAAATGTCACTCGACAATCAGTTAGCCACGAGTATGGGGTTGTACAACAGAAGTGGGCATAAAAGAAATGCAGTGAGGCAGTTACCAATCCTAGGGACGTGCAGAAGAATACGTAATAGGAGAGCAGAAGAGTACTACCATTTTCTGAAAGTAAGCTTTTCCGTGAGTTTGCTTGCTGGTGCATGACAGGCGGGAGCTGTATAGGTGCTGCCCTGATTCCCTGAAGCTGTGCCTGGACATTGTAGCGTACCATTACATATGAAAACATCTTCATGTAATATTGTAATGCCAAATGCGATGGTTCCATGCCATGCTCCTTCCGGGCGGGTAATCTACCAAGTCGCCTTTCACGTCATGTGATGTACCAATCAACCTCTGCACACGAGACATGATGTTGTGGATTGGTGATGGTGAGATTCGGAGGCCAACAAGAGACTGCAGCCCGCAGCAATGTTGCTTCTGCTTCTCAATTCACCTGCTTAGCTTAGCCGAGGCGGTTTTGCCAAAATGAAGCCAGAGACTGCAGAAGCAAAAGCCAGGGATCAGCCTAAAGTGCCTGGCATTGGCCCGCCCGCCGAGCGCTCTGAAGTTCCTGCTGAGCAGCACATACTGGCCCATATGGACCTGCAAGCGTCCTGAGAGATTGCAAGTGTACGTATGTCATCCCGCCTCCTCACCAGCATATACCGTAGTACGTGCATATGTAAAACTGCCACTAGCACTGCACACGGTAACATGCACTGCATACAAATGGCGTTGGTGCACATGCGGCATGTGGTTTGTCACAGCTATACAGCTGCAACCAAGCCTATTTTCAAATAACTCAGAGAAGACGCTTGACTGATTACAACGGGGCTGTAATCACCACACTGGGAATGCTGGTGACATCCATTCTGCCTACCATGCCTCACGGAGAATGCTCAAGCAAGCTTGCTCAGATGCACAAACTAGCAACCAAAATCGAATTGAAAGACACAATATTAATGCGCCCTTAAAGGCAGGAATCAAGCTTGATTCCCAACAATTGTTGCAATGCATATCGTCATGAAACTCAGTGCTGTGACTGTCACTGTCACTGTCTGCTGCAGCATTGGTCATTGTTTGGCAATGCGAATCATTTATACACATCCATTCCAACAGCAAACAGGCCTTGGCAGCTGTGATTGCACCCGAAGTACTCATGCAACTCTCACAGCTTGCGACTGTTGGGAGCCAAGACATACTAATACGGCAGGTTGTATTTGCAGCAGGAAAGGATACAGCCTGCACACAAAATTGTAAGTAACATCCTGCAATCCCTCTGGTCTCAACACCATGCCTCAGCTTGGTGGCTGTCGTGTCCCTTGCACTTGTGATCATGTTGCCAGGTATTGTACTGTCATGCAGTCGTCCAGTGGATGAAGCTGGTCTTAGCTGCCAAAAGCCAACGCGCTGTAGCCCTCAACTCAACATTGAGTGAAAGCTGCTGCGGCAGCTGTTTGCTGTCAGGCGGCATGTCATCGGCTCAGTCTGGTTTGATGCCTGCTGCTGCTGCCCCCACCTGCTGCTGCTGCCCCTGTTGAGCTGCTGAGTGCAATAGCTTCCCTGAGAGCAATGGCCCACTCGCAACATTCATCAACACTTGATGCCTGCAGAGCATCACCACTAACTGGACCTTTGAAAAACATGTGTTCACATGCATAACGAAGACCAGCTGGTCAATGGATATGCAGACCTGCTGCAGGCTGCTAATAAGCTGCTTGCTCGGTGACAATCTGTTCTATCATTCACAACAAGCTCATCAGCCGGTTGTCATCTCAATGTAAACCAAGGTCCACCCCCAGCTTAACCAGGACCATCCAAGCTCATGTCTGTGAGCTCACCTGCACAGTGACCTTCCTGCTGCCTCTACCCACCAGCCAGCTGCCGCTGCCAGACTCAACCAGATGGAACACAGGCGCCTGGCCTGCCTCAAACGAACACCTGAACCAACACCCGCACAACAGACCTTCACGGCAAGCAACAGCACCACCAGAGGAGCAGGAACAGCCAGCATCCAGCAACCTAGAAAAGCCTATAGTAAGCATTGAGGAGTGTAGTATGCCATTCGATCATGGAGTCTGAATGCAGCTGGTGTTTGAGCTCTGCTGGTGGGCTCTGCTCGCACCTGCACAAATTGAGTGGTGGCTCCTGTGGTGTCACCTCCTCCATGCTCCTGAACCAGTGCAGGAAGCCCGCACGCGTCAACACAAAGTGCACATTCTCCCAGCTGCTGCTCTTGGGCCGCCACAACTCCATTGGACCCTGCCTGATGATCTCAGGACTGCAGAACAGCTCCTGAGAGACACTGGACACAGTCTCAGCCTGGCGGGCAGCGAGCTTCTGGTTGGTTCTACACATGTCTGCGTGGGTGGGCAAGCCACAGCGTCACACCTACACTTATTGATCTGCTTTACAATCTGAAGTGTGCTGCTGCACATCCCAAGCTCAATCACAAAAGCTACACTGGTGAGAGCATCATGGCTGACAAGCACAGTGGCAGGCGCAACACAGCTGCCTGCAGCATGCGTGGTGTTGCATCTCACCTTGAGCTACTTGAGCCAGGTGCTGCACACCTGCCTCCCCCGTTCCATGCAGGCCCGCCAGCATGTCTCTCAGGCCCTCAGCAGCGGCAGGGACGCCTGCAGCAGCTGAGCAGTAGGCAACAGCCAGTGTGTCACCGGCCCTCAGCAGTGCAGCAATGCGCTCGTGTTCCAGAGACTGCAAGGACTCAAAGCCTCGCTGAAGCAGCTCACGTTCCTGGTCCTGTACATACCACACCATGACAGCGTGGCAACAGCAGCAGCAAAGCAACAGCAGTATTGATGATGAGTTCCTTGGCAGGCGCGACATGGTATACCGCAATAAGAGCTGCTACTGCACAAACTCAAGTGCCCCTATGCCTGAGCTAGCCTACGATAAAGTGGCTGCTGTACGATTGCACTTGGTCCAGCCTCTTAGCGTCCCTGTCACTTTCCTAGCAGATACCCATGTGCAGGTTGTTTCAATCATACAAGCCACCAAGATGATGAGCATAGCAAGGGAGTAGTTGCACTCACGCCACAGCCTTGCAGGGCTTTGATGGCAGCAAGAGTACATGGGCACCGCACAAATCCAGCCCCCTGCCTCCAGGCTCACCTGCCACTTCTGCAGTGCCTGCTGCTCAATGACCAGCTTGCCCTCACTCGCCCAAGGGTCTCTTGAAGGAGCAGCAGCAAAGCGCGGCCGCAGGACTCCGCCACCAGCACTGCTACCAGCAGCCAGGTGCAGCGCGGCAGCAGCAACACCAGCAGCACCAGTCCAAGCATCCCCAACTGCTTCAACACTGCTGCTGCTGTGTGCACGGTGGTGGCCTGCAGCAGAGCTGCCGATGCCATTGTTACTGGCACTGTGGTAGACAATGGCTGCGTCAAACGCCTCACACGCAGCTTTGTGCTCGTTGAACAATAACGTCAGCTGCTTACAGCAGCTGTCCACGTTACGTTGGACCTGCAGTGAAGAGAGAAGGGTGCCTATGACCTGGACCTTAGCCACCTCATGGGGACATTCAACAAGAAGAAGAGGTGTGAGGACTAGAGCAGCTTGCCCATGCCAGATTGTGGGTGCTAGAATAGACTTGAGCTGTCTACGGTGTGGCTGTAAAGTCATCCCTAGTGTGCGTCAAACATGCCACAACAAGCATCGCATCATGCAAGCAGCCGCAAAGTTTGCTGCCGACTTGTTCTGCAGTGTTTGAGTAGGTACTTGTCAGGGATATGACCATCATGGTCTGCATGACTGCTCACCGTACTGACTGCCTGCTTGAGGTCCTTTGCCGCTGATGTGTACAGCCGCCAGAGGCCCCTCACACTGTCTACCAGCAGCTGAAGCTCCAGGTACAGCTGCCTATGTCCTGCCGCTGCAGCTGCCGGTAGCTGCACAAGCCCCTCTACTGCTGCTGACAGGCCACCGCTGTCTGCTGGCGCTGCTAGAGGGCCTGCTGCTGCAGCTTTGGCTGCTGCTGCCATGGCATTGCTGTATGCCTGCTCAGCTTCCATTAGGCAAGTCAGAAGCTTCAGCAAACACTCCAGTGCCCTGCACACAGTGTGTTTGACATCCTGAAGCAATGCCACTCATAGCTTCTGCTGCTCAGGGGAGTGCGTGCTGGTCCCTGTGCCATGATCCAGAGATGCAAGCTGACTGCTGTGTTGATTACCCTGTCAACAAAAAGGCCATGGGGATGCTCTCTGGCTTTTGAGACCAATGCAGATTGGCTCAACCACTTTTCAAGAGCCGAACAGGTGAGCTATAAAGCCCCTAGCAGCTACATACTTGTGCCCTGACCAACTGCTGCTCACTTTCTGCTGCTGTCGTATCTCTCCACCAGCAGAGCTGCCAGGTCCCGGTTGACCTTGCTCTCCTCCGCCACACTCTCAACCACACTGGACAGGTGGGCAGCTTGACGTGCCAGCTCAGCATCATGACCAGAACCTGGAAGGTTGTTTGCACATGGGTGATATAAGACAGCAAGCCCTGACTGATTCTGGCACCAGCTGGTAGCATAATTAATTATCAACTGGACACACAGTGTTGGCACAGACTGCTGGTGTGTACTGCATCTGGAAGGCCTTTGCGTATGTGAAAGGCAAAACTGATGCATTAACATCCAGTACCTTCTAAGCAGCTTCCCAGATCGTCATCATCAGCCGTTAAGTGACCACCGCCCAGCTCCCGTCGTGCTGCTGTTGCTAGCCGGGCCTTATTCTTGAGGAAGTCGTCCAAACTGAAGCGTGTGTCTGACAGTGCTGGGCTAGCGTGCTTCTGCAGCAGCTGACCTAAGACCTCAGGGTCTAAGTCAGGGTCTGGGGGGCTGGGAGGCGGCATGCTGGCACTGCTGTGCCCTAAAGCATGAACCGCATTGTGGTGGCATGCTTCTAAGCTGCTGCGAATGCTGCTGACTGCAGGAGCTGAACCTGGGCCCCTATTCCTGGGACTGATGCTGTGGGGGCTGGCCCCTAACCCTGGCCTTGGGTAACTTATGTTTGGGTGGAAGTGGCTGTTTGAACTGCCACCTCCCGAGCTGCCTCGACTGCTCAACCCGTTAGCAGGAACGGGTATGGGGCTGCTAACTGGTCGAGGAGAACCCAGGGGTGACAACACATCTGCTGCTTCATCAGCTGCCATGCCTTCACTGTTGACGCTGCTACTTTCATGCTCTGAAAGCGCACTTGAGGAGCCGTTGTTGATGACGTCTGTGTTATTTTCCACACTGGCACAGACATGCTCCCTTGTGCTGCTGATATCAGTCACTAGTGGCTGGTCACTAATGTCATGTGCTGTGCTGAGCTTTGATAAGCCTGCTGACAAAGGGTCCATTAGTGTGTTTGTTCATATATATATGAACTCAGATTATCCTGCAGTGGCAAGATAAAGTGGCAGCAATTGGCTTAGGAGCAAGCCCAAGATAATGCAGGTGCAACAGGAAGCAGAACACACTAATCATGGCCATGGCACTGCTAGCCGTATGCGAGCCCCGTCTGGCAAGTGCACTGCATGGTATGCACTACATATTACCATGCTTAAAGTGTGCAGATTTGCGCTGTGCTGACTTAGTGCAGTCCATCAGCTATTCCAGTCCATCAGTTATAGTGCAGTCCATCAGCAATGCCGGTCACTGAACATGTGCTGGTCATGCCGGTTTCGACGCCACAGCAGCAGAGACATATATGCTACATGACTGTACAAGGCAACAAGCATGGCATGTGGATTATCACAGATGTACCCAGGCTCACCTGCATCGACCTGTCTGTTGTTGACAACTCTGATTGACAGGCTGCAAGGCAACACAGTTTACTACCTAAAGCAAGCTAAATACTTTTGGTACGCTTTGCATGCGGTGTCTTTCAACGTCGGTTATTGCGGGACAGAGAGTACAGCTCAGCGACAGTGTTTGACAGTCGCCCAGCAAGCAGATGGGCATTAGATACAAGTGATGATCATTGTGCGTTGCCATTGGCATACTCGTGGTTGCTACCTAGGTAATCAAGGTCCGTTGAACTTCTATGACAGGTAGCAGTGACATTAGTCAGATGGGGTGTCCAAGAAGTCGCGACGGACGCACCCACATCTATGATGACGACAGAAATCGATGCCTAATGCAGAGACTTTCCCGAAGACACGGCGAGGAAGCGTGCCAGTCATGAAATATGATATTGCATACAAAAACCAGCAGCGACTGTACAGGAGGACTAGTAACGAACTCTAGCTGCACTTGTGAAGTTAGGCACGAGCATGAACAACAATGCGCATTAAATGCGGTGTACCAGTAGAACAAACACAGCTTGCCTGTATGCAGCGCCCAAGGAGTAGGGCTACTCAGTGGCGGTGCCATGCAGCGCTGCAACTGTCACGGTGTTTGTGCACTCTCTTCAGTAAGCGCAGCTAGCTGCATACACCCCAAAAGCCACTAAACGTGAGAATGTGGATGGTCAAGAGATCAGACTTATGTACTAGACACACAGGCTGAGGACAGAACCCTTGCAGGAAATGGAGGGCCTCCCCAGCCTTCAAACTACAGACATGTCACAATCCCCACATGGATGGATAGCACGACGCATGCCATTGAGGATACGACCATTGCGCAGCTGAGCAATTCTACAATCTCCCATGTCCTTGCCACACTCAGGCGCCCCCTACCAAACATAGTGCAGCATCACCCACTAGTTACTGCCATTGCACTGCCACTGGTAGCAATAGCCACTGAAGAGGAGCTGTCAACACTCCAGGAGTTGGCTGCAGCAACCAAACAACGGGCCGATAGTCTATTCAAGCAGCTTTGCCACGTCTTCTTGCTCGTTGAGCTGTGCGACCTCCAAAGCTGTCTTGTCATCTGCGTTCTTGGCGCTCTTGTCAGCACCACTGCAGCAGCAAAACATTCGCAGATGACACCATGGTCGGTGTCAGCAGGGAAATCAGCATCTTGCACAAGCCTAGGCAATACCTCCAAGTGCACGTGCAATCCAACCAGGTGTAAACATCAGCAGAGGCCGGCCACTAACCATGACGTAGAGAGGCGCTCAGACAGCCACCACCAGATGTTTTGGATCAAGTACACTAGCTGATCCTTGCCGTAACCCACATTATAGAAGCCACAAGACTCGACCCCTGCAGCCCTGCTTCTTATCACTGCTGCTTTGCATTGCCAGCACGAGAGCAGAAAACAAATAACAACTGCTGAAGACACCTTTTCCAGCTGTGCTGGCAGGCACAGCCCTTGCTGCATAGTGCTGCATCCCCCCCCCCCCACCTGTCAACCAGCAGCTTGACGCTCTCTGCCTGCCCATAACCTGCTGCATAGTGCAGAGCTGTGTTCTTGTTGTTGTCTTGCTGGTCCAGCTTTGCTCCTGCCTCAATCAGCAGCTTGGCACACGCAATCTCACCGTAGCCCACTGCAACATAAGGCAGGAAGGGCAACGCATGAGGTTACTGTGGGCGTTCTACCATAAGTCTGGTCGTCTCACAACTTTGGCTGCTGTTTCAAGCTGACGCTTGCTACATGCACCCAGTCACGGCAATCTGCCTAGCAGTCACCTAGCATTCACTCATGTACACGCACATAAGCAACACAAATCGAAGGAAATGGAGCTGCATGTACCTCCTGCAGCTCTCACCTGCAAAGTGAAGCGCTGTGCGTCCTTCCTCATCAACCTCATCTACAGCTGCTCCGCCATCCAACAGCTGCTTCAGGACCTCCATATTGCCATCACTAGCAGCAGTGTGCAGATTGACCTCTTCCTCCTCAGCAGCTTCCTCCTCGGCCCCCTCTGCCTCATCATCACCAGCAGCACCCTCACCCAACATGGCCTGCAGGAATGAGGCACACACAGAGCAAGGCCCACAAGCGGGTTTCAGCAGAGCACATGCAAAGCACGCCTCATGACAAAGCAGGACCTCAAACGATTGTATGCAAGAAAGGGCTTCCAGGAGCACTGGGCACAAGTGCACCATTTGCATCCATCGAGTCAGTAGTATGATCAGCCATATGTTGTGATGCAGGCCTCGTGATGACGATTACTGGAATAACAGGGAATGGCATGTGCCCTGAACGCATGCGTACAGGAACCATGTCACTGCCTGTCATCCTGGTGATTGTCACAATGAGGCACCGCCTTCGCCACACATACCACCCTCCATCAACATACGCGGGTGTCTGTTTGAGAATAACAAGCATATCTCATTCATTCATGGTCTTGCCTGGAAGTCGAAGACATCACCCATGGCACCACCCAGCTTCTTCAACACCTCTGGGTCATTCCAGTACCTGGGAAGCAGAGCAGGACATCATAACCAGCAGTTGAAAAGCATCCAGCAGCTTGCAGGACAATGAACCATTTCATGTACAGAGCAAGTGGCACACTCACACATGCTAGAGGACTGCAGCCAGATACCAGCAAACAGCATGCAACATCAGTTGAAGGCCACTCACTTCATCATAGCTGCCGGCCCTCCTGACTCTAGTTCTGCGAAGATATCACCCATCTCTGGATCGTCCTTGAGGCTCTTCATGGCATTCTCAACCTGGCAGACAAAAAACAACACCAGGAAACCAGTGAGCAGGGAGGGGCAGCAGGAGCAAATGGGCACACATGTGTGCAGTCATGCCCTGCTCATACTGTATGATATGATCAATGGCAACTAATGCCCTGGACTGAGGCTGGTGCTCGTCTTGCAGGCGAATGAAGTAGAGCCGCATTTCACTGGCAGGGTGGCTGTTGATGCAAGAGAGCAGCAAGTGGCCATCTTCAGCTATAAGTGCTGCTCACCTTGGCTTTATACTCTGGATCCTGCATTGTTTGCATCATCTTTGACATGTTGGGGTCACTCTGCAAACAGAACAGCGGTCAGCATATTGCATGAGGCAATGGATGTTGCCAAATAAGCCTGCCAGCAGGCGTCTGTAGGCTCCTGTGGAGTTTCTGCTGCATACTCGGAAGCTGACAAGCACACTGCCGGCGGCCACTGCATGGACTTGCAATGCCTGCTGAGCCGGATAGAGATTAACACACACCTGGATAATCGCCTGACCCAATTTCTCGGCCATCTGCATGAATTGTGGGTTTTGGAACATGCCACTCATTGCCTGCATATACTTGGTGGGATCGAAGTTTGCGGGGTCCATGCCCGGGGGCATGCCTGGCATGCCTGGCATGGGACCAGCACCTGCAGCATTATTTGCTCCCTCGCCGCCCATAGCACCCATCATTCCTGCCATGCTGTCCTGCAACTGCTGTGTCAGTCCCTGGAAAGAGGGATCGTTGGCAATCTGCTCTGCCATCCGCTTGATGGAGGGATCCTACGGTAATGATAAGCATGCAAGACGTCAGCCTCTGATCACCCTCGCTTCAAGCGTCGCGAGCGGCCTTGCGATCTTACATTAAGCGCAGACGTCAATGCTGAGAGATCGAAAGGACCTCCAGCGCCTCCTGGCATGCCTGGCATCATCTTGTCGAGTCCTACTGCAGCAAAGGTCGGTGCAGACCACGGACTTACTACAATTCAGATGTGCAAAGAAAGAAACACAATCAAAATTACAAAGGGCCGTGGTGAAGGTGGTGCTCATAATAGGCTTAATGCACACAGCCCACCAGATAGCACGCTGTCACTTGTGTTAGTCACCGGCCAGGAAGAAGAACTTGTCCTTGTACCAATACCAACCACCGGACAATCTTTTGCTTTTCTTTGCCGCAGGCCTAGTTGCCCTGGCGGCTTGACGGTGCGGTCTCCTAGTCCCTTCTATCTAGATAGCAGGTGCAGTCCGCCCATTCTTGCAACAATTTCAATTATCTCAGCTAGTGATTGCCCTGAAGCTTATCCTGTATTCTTCGGTCTCCACAACTGCTTGCTGTGCCATGACAGTGGTCCTTGGAAAGTTTCGGCACAGCTGGCAGACCACAAGGGACCTCTCAACAGCTGCCAGGCACTTATTGATGCGCTGTACAGGACGAGAAGCTTGAGCATGCCCTCTGCAAATTTAGCATGCCTCAACCTCAAGTGTGCTGCCCTGATCAATCACACACATGACCTGAAACGCCTGAAAGCAGATCTGCGCATTGACGGCTTCATTTGCACAGCTGCCAGCGGATTACATAGGCATGTAAGCATTCCTACGGTCTGTCAGGCCAGTTAGCCCGACATGAAATCAGGGTATGGCTTTGATGCAGCACAGACCCATATGCAGAGTGGCTTGTCATGCTGTGGTGCAGGCAGCTGACAGATTACCAACATACTGACTGTTCAGTCTCAACGAAATACATTTGACGAATGGCCTCTTGCGTGACAGGGCAGTGCCACCACAGCAGTGGATGGCTATACACAGCTGCAGACAGGTAGGTACAAGGCTGCTGTAACAGTGGATACCATAGAGATGCAGCAGAGAAGGTGTATGCTGTCCAGCCATGCAGGCTACATGCTGACAGAAGGCAAGGGACACTTAACAAGGCGATGCAGTAATGCATCTTGCTACCAGCAGTGCTACAAATGGTCAGTAAAAAAAATGCCTCTTGCACTGCAGCACTTTCAGTCCCCCTGCGAATATTGCAGGGGCCTACCTCCAGCTCGGCTGGCCTTGCTTGCTGCTGCGCTCTGCCTGCTGGTTGCCTTGCTGGCTGCCCTTGGCCTCCAAGCTCCCACTGCTGCCAGTATAACTGCTGGGCAAACGGCAGCTGTAAGGGCCTTCAGGAGCATCAACATGTAAAGCAGCACAGGCAGTGCAACGATCACCAACTGTTCTGGCACGCTGAGTGTGCCAAACATCATGTCGGTGTGAAGGGATAAGAGTAACGCCATGCAGGAGCCTAATTTGCATTGGCAAATGTGCTGACATGCATTGATGTGGTGTCCTCTTGCGTCAGCAGCTGCGTTAAAGTAGTTGTCGCACTGTCAAAGCAAGTAGAGCACCTTGGCTGTATAAATAATTGATTGCTTAACTCGCCATTCAGCTGGATGATGCTTGCAGGACCTTACCGTCAGCACGACTTATTGGTATGTTGATACGCATAGGCTTCTGAGAGTTGTTCTTTTGCACCGATCGCTGAGCACTCTGTCAACAGTCAATAGCACCAGCAGCTGAGTTAGCAGAGCAGGCAGACACTTCAGCCCAACATGGCAGGCTTCCCACAGCGCAGTGCAAACACGAGTGTTGGCACAAGCTCTAGAGCATTCTTCAGGTCCAGCAAAAGGTGAGATCATGCTATGACTGCTGTTGTGTCTGGTTATTCCCTCACAAGTTGTTGACAACACAGCTGCACATGACATGTGTTCAACAGTACACACTGGTCACGGCTGATTGTGAGTGCCACTCACCTCCTGCAACGCCCCAGCTGCCACAGGCGAACTCAGCACCCTCTGTGGCCCCCCAGCAGCTGTGAGCAGACTGCAATCCAAACTCTGTGCAACTAGCCTGCTGCTGCCGTCAAGACCTGCCTTGGGAGTACAGCTTGACCCTGGTGGTGAGCCGGCCCTGATCCTGCCAGCTGCCGCCAGACTTCCACGAGCAGGGCTGCTGTGGTAGTTGCTGCCATCTATGCTGTGCAGCTTGCGAGTGCGAGTAGGCGAAGGGGAGCTGCTAGCTGGTGCTGATGCTGGCAGGACTTGAATGTCCTGGTGGAGCAGGAGAGAGGGGATGCGTCGTGCTGCAGCAGCAGGGGACAGAAATGAAATGGCAAAGATAGTTATCTGACACACTTTGACCCCTGCATGCATGAACAGAACGTGAGCTGGGTATAAAACTGTTTCTATCTCGTCAGGTTGTTTGCCAGGTCTCAACTGATCCATCGCCAAGCAGCCAGAGCTCTGCTCACCTCCCGCTACCGCATTGACTGCTGTCCCCAAGCTATTGCTGCGCCTGACGCTTCTGCTGCCGCCTTTGCCATGCCTGTCCCGCCAGCTAGCAGCTTCTCCTGTTGGCGAGTCCTCTCCACTGCTGGTGGGGGAAACTGGCATGGACCAAGTTGCTGCGCCTGTAATGCGATCTATATCTGTCTCCTCACCCAAGTTCAACATGCGCCTGAGCGGCCAGGGTGAACACAGCACACAGTATCACGACATGAGCCTTGAAGAACCTTGACACAAAGGCAGGAGGCATCAGCGCCACATGTCATGGGGCCAAATGTCAACAGTGTGTCAGACGAAGAGGACAGTTATCACTTACCTGTACTCGGAAATGAGGTTGTCCCTAGTCTTGGCGCCAGCCACCCACAATCTGCCATTAAGCTCCTTGCCTGCCATGCAGTCTTTGAGGACCTGCAGCGCCAGAAGAGGCAGCTTCTGGACGTCTGTACACAGAGGCCTGCTTTTCCACTGAGAAAAGTGAACAATTGAGTCCAACACAATCAATCTGCTGGGATGACCCTTTATGGCCTGTAAACTGTTTGCAGCAATCCCATTTATCAACACCATCCAAGGGCTAAGCCTGTCCGTGGTCAGACTCATAGCTACTAGCTGCATCAAAGCACAGGAAGTTGGTGCTGAACAATAGTCAGGGCTCACCTGGATGGTGAGCTTGTCAATGGCTGCTAGCCCTTGCCCTGCTCTGATAACATTGATGTCCTCAAGCACAGGCTTCTCCCAATCACGGCGTTTCTCGTGGTTGAAGGACACCTGTAGAAGTAGAACCTACTTGGTAAGTAAAGGGATACCCAACTCCATGTGAACAGGAATACAGGCAATTATGATGCCATGGCCTTGCAGGGCTATCAACAAACATGTGCAGCAGAAGGCCTTTTGCACTCATTTATTCAGTCTAGCCTGCTGCAGGAGATAATTGTAGCATGTTGTAGACATTGAGTAGGTGGCTCCTGTGGAAGCATTGTCATTGGCTGCATGCAACAGCTTCAGCATCAGTGATAGTGTGCAGCTGGGACTCCAGGGGATTACCTGAGCTGCAAGACTCCTGCTTGACCCTGTAGCACTGCTGAAAGCTGAAGTGCCTGCTGTGTTGCCACTATTGGGACGGCTGCTGGTGGGGGCTGCGCGGTTGTCACGTGCTCCCCACCTGCCAGCAACACGTGCTGAGGTGGTTGATGCTGCAATGCAGGAAGATCAGCGCATAATAAGCATACTTTGACACATAGTGCCCTGACATTGCAGATATCTGCCACAAGCCAGACACCTTCAAGCAGAATCTGCAGAAGAGGATTGGTGTTGCTGACATATGGGCCGCTGTAGTGACCATGGCCGACCCAGTTGCAAGGCTGCCGTGTTCAACCGGCTGATGCAGCTACACACCTGTGGATGGCTGTCCATCAAGAGACCCTGTAGAAAGCCTGGAGTTGTTCACTTTGCTGTTTCTACTGGTGCGCCTTCCTCTGGCCCGTGCCAATGCAGGCGTCCCATGTATTGCAGGATCATAACTGGGGTCATTATCCTCGTCGTCAGATGCATCACTGTCATAAGCATCAACATCACTGCCAACATCTATCACCTGGTGCTGCTGCTGCTGCTCATCCTGCAAACTGCCACGCCTGCTGTTATGTCCACTGCTAGCCTCCTGTAACCGCTCTGGTCCCTGCCTTCCACGCCACCGAGGTTTGCTTGCCCTGCTGCTCTGCCGCTGCATCGGCCGTTCTGATTCCTTCACGGATGCGCTGGTGGGGGAGGCCTCCCCATCTATCTCAAGAAAGTTCAGTTCTTTCACAACTGCAGCAGCCTGCACCTCTGCATCTTCTGGAGCAGTCACTGGTCCAACTTGCTGTTGTGGCCCCACTGATGTGTCCTCCAGAGCTTGATGCTGGCGTAGGCCATCAACTGGACTGCTGGCAGCGCCGGCTGCGTTGCCTCCAACAGCAGAGGGGCTGTACTGCAGGGACTCCCTGAGCGCGCTGCCTGGTTTGCCATAACTCATGCCTATGCTGCCCACAGCATTCAGTGTTGGACTACCCGGTAAACTGCCATAACTAGACCGTCCCTGCCTTGAACCCCCATTTATAGATCTTCTTGTGTTTCCAGCAGCTGGTACGTTACGCTTGTATCCCTTCCAGTCTACTTCCAACGCATCCAACTTTGCTGCCAAGTCTTGTGCTGCTTGCCCCAGGCCCAGTGAGCCTGCTCTTTCAGGCCGCCTGAGGCCCCCAGCTGCACTGCCTCCCGCACCCACTGATGATGTTGCTGCTGCTGCACTTTCAGTGAACGGTAGACTACCCAGGTTGCTGCTGCTGGCCCTGCTGGCAGGACCACTGCTGCTGGACCCTGGTGCCGCTGACATTACTGGATTACCAGGGGCACTGCTGGGTGTTGACCGCCAGGACCCATACTTGCATTTCACAAGCGTCTGATACCTGGTACTGTGGTCCTGGCTTGTGCCAGTGGAATACCTGTTGTTGCTGTGGGAATAGGTCAGAGCTCTGCTGTCACCTAGGTCTGCTGCTGACTGTGCAGGTGAAGGCATCTCCATTATTGGTGGCAGCCCCATGCTGTGCAGCAGGTCATCTGCTTCTATATCCACATCATCCCTCTGATCCTCATGTGCGTCCCCTGCAGTGCCTGCAGGAGAATTCAACTGCTCCAGTATATCTGCTACACCAACATTATGCCGGTTGGCTGCTGTAGCTGCTGCTGCTATGGCTGCTGCTGTTGCTGCAGTGCGCCCAGATGACTCTCGCCTACTTGCGCTGGACCTCAGCCGCCTGGCCAGAGTGTCATGCTCGTCATCGCTGTCACTGCTGGTGCCAGCTGCTGCTGCAGCAATGTGTGCAGGAGTGGTGAGGACAGCTGCTGTTGTGACTTCTGCCTCCAGGGCTTTGCGTTTGGCCTCTGCAGCCTGCTGCGCTGCCATGTCTAGTCTGATCTGCAAGATGTCCACCGCTTCCTGCAGCTTTGCCAGCTCCATCTGGCCCTCACACACCTGCGATACAGGGTGTTTGATCACAGTGTACCATGACAGGCAGGGTGCAGGAGTATGGCCAGCACGTACAAGGCGTAGGCCGATGCAGCAATGCAGGGTCAGTCAATCTGTCACCTCAAGCACATGACAGTTGCGGTATTTGCAGCTGCAAGCGGGCAACAAGGTGCAACTCATGTATTCAGTCTGAAATCTATGCACCCTTTCAAACTCCAGTCATTTCCACCTAGTACCACTTGTACAGCCAAGCAGGTCTATAGCTGCTGCTGGATCTAATGCACCAGCCAGAGAAATAAACAGCCAGTATGCACCGATCCCCACCTGCGCTTTCTGTGAGCAGGCTGACACAAAGAGCGTGCGCAGGAGCTCACGAGCCTCAACAATGTTGCGAATGCCTGTCCACCGCCTGACATCAGCTGCCCCAGCACCCCGTGACTGCTCATCATTGCGTGCACGCTCCCACTGTTCTTGCAGCTCCTGCATTGCACCAGTGCTTGCAGCTGTTATGCCTGGATGCACAGATGCAAATTCGCTGTAGAACCACAGCCAGCTGTCCACGAACTGTTGTTTCTAAGTGCCGTAAATGAAAGATCTGCACATCCCCAGGTCTACACATGTGCAGATGGAAGAGCGGTGTGCAGCCAATAGCAGCACATGTATCCCACCTTGACATTGGCACTGTGCTTGTCGATGGCTGCCTGCAGCTTGGCGGCATCCTGCTGCAAGATATCTTCTCTTGGCAGAGCAGCTTTGGCAGCTGCTGCAGCAGCACTGGCACCGCGGCTGGCGGCGGCAGCGGCAGCTGCTGCAGCTGTAACAACTGGGCTGGGTGGTACCAATCCACCCAGCAGCATCAGCTGCTTTTGCACTTCTCGCAGCCTTCTTGTGGCTTCAGCCCGCTGTGCAAGTTCACCCTCCAGCACCTTGCAGATTACAAAAACGGACCAGAGTATGTCAAGCACATCAATAGCAGCATCTGTTACCTCTGTTGGATGAGCCACAGATATGGCATCGTGAAAGCATTGGCTACCTGTGTCCAGCAGCCCTGCACCTCACTGGCAGTTGAGCGCCGCCCATGGTACACAGCCCACGTGTTGAGGGCTGGGAACAGCCACCCTACCTTCTGATACTGCCAGCTAGTTGTGCACATCTCCAGCTCCTGATCAAGCCAGTCACGCCTTGCCTTCTCTGTGCGCAACAGAGGGGCAGTGGCATTGGGCTGAAGTTCCAGCTCAACAGGGACACCTGCAGATGCGGCAACCCATTGCTGAAGTTCAGGACTGGGAAGATGATGCAATGACTGCCCTTCACAACAACAAGTTGAGAGGTGGTGTCGTGCGAGTACCAACATGTGACACAGCAGATTTCATGACACCAGCAAAAGAGAGGTGAGCGGCAAATGCATGGGTTGGCACTCATTGAGCGGTAATGCATGATCATGCTTTCCTCCTTCAGAGGCCTAGTAATGGGGAGCTGCTTCTGCTCTGCAGAAAGCTTTAGATTTCTGGCGCAACATCACGCACCCTTTTCATCCACTGACAAGCTGGTGGGTCCCTTCCTGTCCTTCTTTGCCCTTGCCTGCAGCTCCAGCAGGTCCCGGAGCTTACGCCGTGCTGCTTCTGCTTCCTCTGTCTTGCGCTTCAAGACAGCCTGCACACATGAATGCCAGTTGCTGAACATGATGCTGACTTGAGCTTGATACCACTTTCAGCAGCTGTGAGGTGCTGGAACGCAGTGCAGCACCCTGCATGGCCCAACATACAGTGCATATGGTACACATATCACCTAGTGGGATCTCGCATTGTTGGGACAGTATGAGAGAGGCCACTCCCTCCATCGCACCTGCTGCTTGCTGTGCATGGCCTGGTGCTGCTGCAGCGCTGCATTCTGCCTTTGCGCATTTCGTCTCAGTTGCAAGACCTCACGCTCCCTCATGAGCCGCCACTCCCTAAACTCCTTCTCCTTTGCCTCCATGCGGCGTTGCACTGCAGCCCTAGCTCCTTTCATGCGAGTTATATCAGCTTGCAGCTGCTGGCATACTGACTGCACACGCCCCTGTATTGCACGGCAGCAGACGAGGGGACACAGTGGCTGTTTGCATGTGGCAGGACTTGGTATGCAGCAGCCTAAGAGTCACTGCTGCTGGCACTAGACCTGCCGTGCATTACTTTGGCTTCATGGCATCTGCACTGCTGAGAGAGGCAGTTATGTACTGACTGCTGGCATATGACTGCCAGCATTGCAGCTCACCAGCTGTGCGGCATTGCGCTTGGCAGCTTTCTCCTTCTCAGCTAGCTCCTTGAGCCGCTTTTCTACAGAGTTGAGCTTATCCCGGTACTGCTGCTCCAGCTTCTTGCGTTCTTCAGCACCAGCTGCCTCAACTGCCTGAAGCTTCTGCGGTAGCAACAGCACAAAAGGAACATTGTCAGGGTTGGCCGCTCTGGATCCTTCATGCTTGTGATTCAGGTGGCAGCTTTGCTTGCATGAACATTAGGCCCCAGCAAGGATGCCAGCGGAGGGGGGCAGGGGGATTGCCACTGTTGAGATCTACCCAGGTGATGCAAGTTGCACATAACACCTGACACAACATGAAGGTATCTGGTTGTTATTGTGATGAGTGGGAGCCGCAGAGCTTGTTTCCACCTTCATCAGGTCTGTTTTCTCCTTGGCCAGTACATCTCTCTGCTTTTGCAGTTCCAGCATGTATTTGGTTTTGGCTCCTTCTATGTCTGCTGCACCCTGCAGTGCTGCTAGCCGCTTTTGCTTTGCCTCCATCTGGCGGCCAAGCACTGCCAGCTTCAGGGCCATTGCCTCACGAGCCACCATGTGGGCAGCTGACTGCGCTAAGACCTCAGAATCAGGCTCAGCTTCCTGCACAGTGATCAAAAAAAGTCCCAACAGCAGGTGCTCTTTGGACAGCGCAACCAAAGCTGTGTGGGACCATCACAATACCAGCAGCGAACCTGTGTCCTTGCCTTGTGTGCATGACACAGACATGCACCCGCTTTTGGCTCCAGTTGATCTGCACTGACTGGCTGCATCACAGCTTGATGCAAGTCACAGTTGCCTGCCTTTCCATTGCTGCATTGCACAGTTCTCACCATGAGGGGCTCATCCAGCTCATCAGCAAGCTGCCTTGCTGGTGTCAAAGGACTGCAGGCACCAAGGTCCTCCTGCTCTACAGTCACACTACCAAGCGCTACTGCCAGGTGTTGCATTGCCAGCTGGTGTTCACCAACAGACCTGCTGGCTTTGCTGCCGCCTGCTGATATGCGGGTGGTGGAAGCAGTTCTTGAGCCAAGAGCACCACTGCCACTCATACCGCGTGCAATGACATGGGATGTCATGCGTTGCAGGCTGCGGGCCTGGCGCAGCTCAGCCTCCAGGTCCAAAACCCGGGCCCTCAAGCTGGCAATAACACCCATGTTGCTTGCAATTGCACAGGTGGCAGGTGCTGTAGCACCATCCGCCTCAGCTGCAACTGCTGTGCCCAATGCCTCAGCTCCCTCCTTTTGCTGCTCTGAAGCAGTTGCAGTGGCAGATGCCGTAGCAACAGAGCCAGGCTGTGGTGCAGACGACGATACCATGGCAGCTGCCGCTGCAGCGTCCTGCTGCAGTGCTTCTTTGATAATTTCATCACCAGATGCCGCCACAGCTTGCTGCAAAGCTTCCAACCGCAGCCTGGTTTGATCACGGTCCGTCTCAGCATGCAGCAAGGTAGCATGCAGCAGCTTGATCTCGTTGCGAGCTTGGTCCTGCAGTTTGCAGATCTGCTTTCAGTAACTGGGATACCTGGCAGAGATCATTCAACCAAAACCCTGTCACCTGTCTAGGCTGTCATCACCCCTACTGTGGGCAACAGGAGGAAATTGCATGCTATGTTGATGGGTATGGGCTGCACATAGAGGTGATGCAACAGCTGGTAGGCCAGCCCAGTAACTGCACACCCGACTGCCACTCACCAGCTGCAGGTCCTGCTTGGCATTCTCAACCTCCAGAGCATTGCACCTGACAGCTAGGTCATCGTATGCCTCTTGCAAGGCCTCAGAGGCCGCACCCTGCCTCCTGCTGGAAAACACAGCTACAGCGGCTGCGTCACCCCCTAAAGCATTCTTCAAGGCATTGTTCTCTGCTCTTAAGCTGGCTATCTGCTGCCTCAGAGCTGACAGCTGTGCTGCCACTGGGTCCCTGTTGACCACTGGCTTGTTCTTGATCCTGCGAGCCCTGTCTGCATAGCGCAGTGTGTTTAAGGACTCCTCTCTGTTGATGTCAGCAGGACTGACACAGGCAATCATGACTGTTCTGGAGTTCCCACCCAAGCTATCTTGCAACAAACGGGTCAGCTTGGAGTCCCTGTAAGCAAGGTGACAGCACCTCACTGTCAGAAACTCCAAAGGTGCAGCCAGCACTACCTATCGCATGCCAACCTGCCGACTGACACACCCTGCAGGTGCTGGAACCTGGTTGTAAGGGAATCAACAGATGCAGCAACCAGCAATCCCACCTGTAGGGCACATGGCTCTGGTTCTCTACCAGCGCAGTGATGACCTTGGCAAGAGCCAACAGCCCCTTATTGATGTTGATAGCTTCTTTGAGCCTGGCACCCTGAGCACCAGTGCGCTTGGCACGCTCACTGCCAGCCAAGTCAACCAGGTGCATCTGAAACAAGCGAGGCAACACTGTAGCTTGAGAATGCATGTCGTACAGCACCAATGGGTTCCAGACAAAATTGGGTGCAGCGGTGGATGCTGCAGGTAGGGCACTTCGTCTGCAGTCTAAGAGTCTACGCAGATACACAAATCTGGGAGAACCGAATATGTACTCTTTCAAAAACCACATCTGCTTATAGCACTGCGGCAACAGCTGAGCCGAAGAACATTGAGCATTGGTGGTCCTGATAATTTCATGGGACTGGCTCTTGGGTGTATCATATTTTCTCGGCTTGGTCAGGCCCAGCTGCCTGCAGTTGTTTACAATGCATTTCATGTATCACCCACCTTTGCGATTAGGTACTCATCACCAGCAGCCTCAAGCTCTTCTTCATCCTCCTCCTCACTGCTCTCTGCTTCGCTGCTGTCAGAGCTGCCTGCAGTGATTGCTGTGCCCCCAGGTGTATACTGCACTGCTGGGGGCGCACTTGCCGGTCGCACAAGCTGCCGGCGCCGCTGCTCAAGAGTGATGGTAAAGATAGCATGACTCCTGCTTGACCTGCATTCACACCATGGCAGCAGCGCAGCCTCAACTGTCATCTGCAGTGATTTTCACCAAGAGTGACACTTGTACACCAGGGACCAGATATGCAAGAGGCAGTGGCGCAGGCCAGTGTCTTCTGAGCACAGCCTTTCCAGAACCCAAAAGCTAGACAGCTTTGCTGACTGCCAGAGGGCCCATCATCCGCAGCTGAAAGTGGCCCACCTGCTGTTCATATTTGTGCTGGCTACCGCTCGCATGAGCGTTCCTTGCATCAAAACATTGCTCATGTCCTCTCTTGAGTTGACCAGCCGCTCGCTAGCCCCTGCCAAGCTAACACCACTAGGCAGTTCACGAATGGTGACCACTGGGCGGGGTGCTGCAGGGTTTGCCCACAGCAGATCCCTCACCTCCTCCTGCAGAAGATAATGCAGATTGTTGCAGCAGAAGCAGGAGTCATCATCAACTTGTTGACAAATGCAGCTTGCTGAGCGCTGTATCATGGCGCATTTCACTGTTCACTGCTGGCGTGCAGCATACACAGCAGTGGCGTCTGCTGCAATGCTGCTGGGATGGCACTGCAGCTGCAGCAACAAACCAGCACGCTACTTGGTCCTGGCCTCACCTTGTGTATCTCCACAAAGCTGACTTTGACTGTAAAATTTGTATTTGCTGCTGCATCAATTCTTCCAAACATCTCGTCCATGACACAGGGTATGACTCCCTGATTCTCCACCTCTGCTGACCAAGAAGATCCCATTGTATAGGTTTTGCCAGAGCCAGTCTGACCTGCAGGTTGGTATGTGGCCCGTGTGTGCTCAACCAGGATGATTGTAAAGTTTGTTTCGCAACTGCTGGGCTGGGATACAGGCAGTCTGAAGTGGATGATTGATGTGCCAGACGTGGATGTGAATCTGCAGATGCTGGTCCTATGTCGCAAGCACAGATGTCACGCATCGCAATGTGCAGCCAGTACACACCATCTGCTGAAAAGTACAAGCTGGAGCTGCTTACTTGGCTGCTGTTGACAGTCCTGAAAAGGACAGTGCGACTGCACTCACCATATGCAAACACTGTGGCATTGTATCCTTTGAAGAGGCCGTCAACAAGTGGCTGCACACAGTCTGGGTACAGGTTCACGGCATCAATGCCACCGCCCCTTCCATAGACATTATCATAAGTGAATGTGTGTTGGCCAACTTGAATCTGCATGATCAACCTCCAAGTAAGGTTCTAACAACTGCAACGAGATATGCAATTGCCTGTGTGCTTGTAGCTGTAGCCTCCAGACATTTTGCAAGAGCTTTTCCAAAACTGCCGCAAGCAGTCACCTGAGCTGCACCAGGGGCTACGTCCAGTATCTCCTGGCATCCTTTAGCAAGCTCTTGTTCCACCAAAGGCCGGATATTCACAGCTACCCTAACTGCAACAGCATCCTCTTCTTGCTTCTGACCATTTGAACATGCAGTTGCAGGTCTAATTTCACCAGGAGGACTGTTCTGGTCCTCAACGGTCATATTGCCTCAGTCATTATCAAAGGAGCTTTTTGCTGGCCTGTTGATGCCCAGGCAGCAGCAGCATGCCTAGCGCACTGGGGGGGAAAGGTTTCCGCTCCAGCAGATGCAGTGAGAAACCTCGAGCTCAAGCAATGAAGGCCCTGGACCCAACCAGTTCCTCGTTAACACTCAATGGTGCATTTAGCAATTTTATAGCATAGAAGGAGAGTGTTTCGATGTCCCTTTCGCCGACAAAATGGGGTGTTGCCCTGGGACTGGAATGGCAAGCAGGCTTTTCGCACCAATAGGATAACGATCGTCCCGAAGAAAGTGTCAGTTGGCAACAGCTGGATGCTGGGTGAAGACATTTCAAACCCGGCGACACAAATTCTGGACATTTTCAACAGCGCCCATCTTTCAGTCGTAGAAGCCACGAGAATATGCATATGCGACGCATCAAACTGCTGACTGCAGCCCGTCAGCAAAGGGTGCAAAGGAGCAGAGACACCAACGGATCATCTGCAGTCTGCAATCACGAACAAAGACTCTTTCACCTGCTTTCACCTGGGCCAGACCGTACTCTTTGCGACTGCCGCTTTTCAATCAATCTACGGGGGTCTCATGAGGCCGTGATGATTTGATGAGACTGCAGCGGCCAAGATGTCAACCACCACAGTTCTCCTACTTCATTATTTGCTGCAAGTCCATCTTGCGCTTCCAGTCGTCCAGGCTCAACAGACTCCTCCCTGCCAGCTCTTGCTGTCGTTTCTCAACACTCTGTATCCATCTGAGGCCCAGCAACCGCTTTGGCAGCATTGACTCTGCAGCTCTACCATTTTCAGTCTGTGGCAACCTGCTCATGTCTATGGTGAGGTCCAATACCTGTCACAAGCCACCGCAGAGAAGACAGCACATATACTTCAAACTCTGATGCCAGCGTAGTAAACGGCATGGGAGCAATAGCTGAAGTGTCCAGCTCACTAACATGCTGTTGTGCTCAAAGTGGTACAGACCATCCATACATTGTACCTTGATCAGCTCTGCTGGGTCCATATTCTTCTTGTCGCCCTTCAACAAGCTCAGAGTAGTGACACCGCTGCTCTGGCGTTTTAAGGTAGCAGCAGGCACCGCAGCAGCAGCCTTGATATCACCATCGTCCCTTTTCCTGGTGCTCCAGTAAACCTGTGCAGGCACAACACTGGACCCTGGTCAATACCAATGCATTCAGTCTTACCTACGATGCAGCCATCATGTGACCAGCATCTTTCTTGAATTGCCAGAGACAGGTCTTGGACATGCAACTACAGAGAGAAAGCACACAGCGTCCTGCAGAGTTCATGTCGGCGCTTGGAGCCTCCAAGCCTGGTAAAAACCAGCAGAACTTGACATCAACAACTGGCACTGCACACACAGCAGCTGCCAGCGGCCCATGCACCAGGAGCTTGAGCGGTGGCGCTGCAGCATGATCACACACGCTCAATGGGATGCCATCAGCGTCAACTTCCCACCTTGGATTGTGTGTGTCGTCTCGCAAACACGTCCCTGGCTCCACCCTCCGCCTCCTGAGCGACTGCTTTGGCAACACCAGTAGTCACCAGCTTGTAGTTGTTGAGCTTCTTGTTGCGCTGGTTGATGAGTGCAAGAGCCATGTCGGTCGGCAACTGAGAGGCTAGCTCTGCTGCACGATCGGCGTCTTTTTCCTGAACGAAACAGTTAGGTTCTGCTTGATCAAAAAGCGGCACCTGCAAGCCAAACTACTCCATGCCCATGACTCTGTGCACACATCATCATGTGATGGTGCCATCTCATGACGTCAAGCACGACTGCCCTACCTGCAAAGCCTGTTGCATAATCTCCTCAAGGCCCTGCCTGCTGGATGCTTGCTGCTGCTCCAACCGGACCAGCTCATCTTGAATCCTGTATAGCAGCCCATGTGACACAGTAAGGTCAATAGGAAAAGACAGCCAGATGCGGCTGCCGCTGCTCAGCTTCAGGAAGAGCATGATCAATCATACAGAGACACGAGTTGTGAGCTTTGATGGAAACCTGCCCAAGCCTCCATGCATGCATGGCATGCACTGCAAAGAGAAGCAGCCCAGGTGCACAGCCGTTGCATTGGTCCAGCTGGCACCTTACCTCTGGACCTCCTCTTCAGGTTTTCCCTCCTGCTGCGCCACATTGAGCTCATGCTTCAATTTTGCCCTAAGTTGTGCTGTGTTGCCTGTTAGCTTGCCAGCAGCTCGCTTCTTTTCCAACATTGTCTTCACCAAGGATGAGTCATACTTGAAGCTGCAATACAAAACCAAACAGTTCATAGCGATTTATTGTGGGCTGTGCGGCTGGCAAGCAATGCTCAAGTAGACAGTGATGAAACCTGTAAGGAACACAACGCATGTGCCCACCTGTTGCTGCTCTGCCATGGGCAAGATACCTGCTGCTCACTACTGTGCAAGGAACCCTTGCATAGGTTTGTACTGAGCTTACAACATGGCTGGATAAGACATTCCCGTAGAGTTGATATTAATCCAATGCTGCTTAGCCAGTCCTACGCCAGCAGCATAATCACGCGCTGTCTCACTCACGTCCTAGCGTGTTTCAACCGCTCCTTGGCATGCTCCACATCTCCTTTGGTGATGAACTTGGTGTGAGCTGCCTCAGACTTTCCCAAGGCCTTCTTGTACTCTTGCTCTGTGATTGGACTGTTGCTGACCTGCAGCAGGCAAAGCACAACCCAATCTAATGTGCACAGCATCTCAGATACTTTAAAGACCATAGACACAGACATTGATGGCAACACCCAGGGTGCTGGATTTCAAAGGTGTGCAGCAGTCCATTCATCCAGAACAGATGGTGACACACCATGGTCATTTGATGCCTGAACACTCCGTGGCCTGACAGGTCATCCAGGTGCAGCCACTTGCGGGTCCTGCTGTTCTTGGTGGTGGTGGGGAACCTGCAGTAACAGACAGTTATTCCTCCAGTAGAGACTGACACTACCATACAGTGGGAATCTCTGCTGTGTGGGGAGGCCAATAAAGAGAGGATACGCAAGAGCCAGAACACAATGAGAAAACAGAGAGTGGCAACCTGTCCTGCTGTCTAGACAGAAGGCATCTGCATCATCAACAGCGCTAAGGCCTGCAGAATGGAGGCAGTGAACACCGGACACAGCATCAGCAGGCCGGCATGCAGTGGGCAACTCACGCATAGCTGTTGCGAACCACAATGTCTGCAACACGGCACATGAGGTATTGCGGCTGGCCATCTGCATGTTGTGGCTGCTGGTTGACCACACGCAGCACACAGCCCCGCACATCCTCTTCAAAGAAGGGCTCATTGTGCCATGCCTCCAGGTCACTGCGCTTCAAGGTGATTGCCATAATATCTTCCAGTGTAGCACGCTCCTCAGCTTCCTGCAAGTGCAGGAACAGCTGTCCTCAATGCGCTGGCAGAATAGCCAGCTGCAACCTGAGATGTCACCACGACAGCTTACAACCCTGTGTAGGTGGTGGTACCAGAGAGTGTCATCAGCATCACCGGCCATGACTGACTGCCCACCAGCAGCTGCGGCCATGGGGCAAGGCAGCCCCACATACAGCACATTGCAGTCTGGCTGACACCCCAAGGACAAATTCACATGTTGCTCCACTGGATACTGACTCTGCTGGCAACTGGAATTTGCTAGCGTCTTTGCGACCCACCTCATATGATCCTGCGCCTTCATCATATGCTTCTGCTCGGGCTCCCAGCTGCTTGGCTTGTCGAGCGTTGGTTGGTTCTACAGCTTCTAGCTCCAAGTCACTCAAGCCCTCATCTGCTGATGCAAGCTCCTCTTCGTCCTCTTCTGCTTCTTCCTCCTCCTCATACTGCAGTTAAAACGGCATCACATAGGAGACATACACACTGAGTGCCAAAGATGTCCAATATGCTGCATTCTTGAGCAGCAAAGCATTCCCAAGGATTACAGCACGTTCTTGAGTACACATCACAGAACATTCTTATCCGCTGCAGCTGGAAACCCCATAGCATGGACTCCGTGCAGAAGAGGAGCTGTAGTTCCATCACCTCATCCTCTTCTGCTTCCTGCTCCTCATCCTGCAGCCGCTTTTCCCGGCGGCGCTGTTCCTGCTTTTCTTCCTCTTCCTGCTTCTTCTTCTTGGCTCGCTCTTCACGCTGCGCGTGTGCTGCTGCTATTTTACCAATGGCAGAATCTGCCCCAGTCGGTGCTTGCTTACGGCGGGACGAAGCACGCACTTCAACCTGGCACAAGGAAGCACCCTCGTTGTGATGAAGCTGGCACCAGATCAGCAGCTAAAAGCATGCACATGGTGCACTGCCATGATGTACTTGCCTGACTGTGCTGAGGCAGTTGTGACGCTGCGGAAGATGCAATTGCACGGATGTTATCTCGACATTATGAGCACATGTATGTATGTTGTAGACGAGGACTACCTGTCATGCTTTGGCCTGTTGCTGCTCAGTGGCCAAGGAACTGCACCAACTTGGATGCACCTACCTGTTCTGGGTCTTTGCTGCGGGCCTGATTGATTACTTGCTCCCTTTCTCGTTGCCGCTGAAGCCTTTCTTCCCTTTCAAACAGGTACATTTCACGCTCAAGCTCGTTCATACCAGCCAGTTTTTGCCTCTCCTCATCATCCATCCCATACTCGTCCTCGTCATCGTCACTATCTGCTGCAGTTGCTCTGCGTTTGTTGGTTGCTGCTTTTTCAGCGCGCGCTGGGCGGTCATCATCATCATCCGAGTCTGAAGCTTTGCGATGCCTCTTCTTGCCAGCTGACTTGCTGCGACTGCCAGTGACCATCAACAGCTCTTCATCCTCATCAAAATCATCTCGATCTCCCATGTTGAATTTGGCCGAGATTGTGTCTGAAGTCCACAGCAATCCCAATACAGCAGCTCTGTGTTGCGTTTGTCAAGGGGGCTGCAAGACTCGACAATTATGTACAGGTGGTAACCTGGAGATGATCACATAATAGGCTGATGTCCACAAAACACAGAATAGCCACATAGAGGGTGCTCTCATGGTTTCACTCCTAAGACCTTGCTGACTGCTAATGACATGACTTGTGAATGGACTGCTGTTTCCGAAACATGCCGGGCATGTTTGCAGCATGAAGGGAGGCTCTGAAGAATTACACTATTTGCACTACGGCAAAGCCCAGATACAGCCCGGCGCGATGACACCGTGTGTGCTGCATTTGGCAGCCTTCTGAGCCACGTGGCACGTGTTGCGCTGATCTGAAGTGTACACAGCATTGCTGCAGGGCTAAATTTCTTTTACAGCATGTCGTGTCAAGTTGCTGCAATAGAACTGCATAATTGTTGCCATGCGTGTCGCATTCCTTGACAGGCAGGCAACAAGAAGACATTGTCCCTTACTAGGTTCTGGTGCTTGTTGGGCCTGAGGCCCAACAATCGGGGACACAGTCAAGGCATGGGAGACAGCCTAGAATGTAACTGCTGCCAGCTGGCAGTCCCAGCTGACACCTAGCTGGCTGCCTCAGTTGCAGTGCTGAGGTTCAGACCTGCAGTAAATTTGCCGGCAGGAGATTCCAAATCTGGGGTTACCACGAATGATAAGCAGTGCTCATTAGAGCACAGGGTGTGATACCAAAGCTCAGAAGACAAGGCAGATATGCCCTGTGTACTGTCCAATGTGGACTTATGACTATTAAATAACGCAGCATAGCATGAGCTCTAGTTGAGCTAAGGCCAGTCAGCTGAGGCCAGCATAATGAAGACCGACATCAACAGACCCTGGGTCAAGTGACCCGGATTGAAATAAACATCTGCACACCCAATGTTGCTGTTATCTGCTCTATTGCTCTGTCATGTGGATCAGTTGCCGATCACACAACAAGCTTGCATGAGCAAGTCACAACCACAATGCTAAAACATGCACAAACAGGAAAACAACCCCTGACCTGCTCACACATGTGCGGTTGAATGCACCTAGTCACAGATGTCATGCATTTGGCAATTACTCAGTGGCAGTAATGCAAACGTCTGACACTGCGCCAGACAAAACTGACAAAATTGCCCATGCATTGATGCAATTGCTGAAACGGTGCAGGTCTTCATGACTGAAAAGCATGTCACCTCATATTGCAAGGGTAAGTAGTGCCCAGGCAGTCGCTTCAACAGTGCAGCAGTCGCTGAGTGGCATGTGGAGGTCGCTTTGGCACTTCACACAGTGATGCTGACGAATCCAGGACCAGCCACGTGCATAAGACAAAGCATGCTTCCAGCAGGCCAAGGACCAGCGATGACCATCACGCTACATTGGTTGCCTATGCAATGAGGTGCCTGCACAGGCGCAGTGGCTGCCATATATGGGCCTATATAGGCCCAAGCTGTCAGATGTAACAAGCTGTCTACACACCACACAAGCATTATCATGAGTTCTAAAATTCCCATTGTGTCTTCACTAGTGAGTTGGCTTGACTAGTGCTTGCGGTGTACAGTTTGGCAACAGCCTGCATCCACCAAATGTGCCCAACTGACGCAGAAGGATCACCACATAGTCCAAGTCACATCCCAAGCAGCAGGAGACAGATCACAGAGGCAACGTAATCCAGCAAAGGAGATACACGCAGCCTTGTAGCAGGCTATGCATCCTGCGACACACCCCTTACATATACAGACAACTATATTCTGCCATGCAGTTGTTCTAGTCCTGCCAAGGGCCACTCAACACAACACACATCCAACTGCCCACGGCATTTATCGCTAGGATCCCCTTACTCAGAAAACTTGAGCAGAGTGATACTGTCAAAACTGTACGGAGACAGTGATACAAGGTGATGACAATGCCCCTCTGACATCAAACACACAATGAGTTGTGTGTCCATGTATCATTCTGCGGGTCCTGAGCACCTGGCATGAGAGTCACTTCCTGTCTTGATGCAGTCACACTGTTCCAGCTGGCAAGTATGTGGGTCCTCTAGCATTTGTCCTACTGTGGCAGCAATGTGTACCATGTCAAGGACTGTAAGCAAAAGTCTCTCTATTGGGTTGACAACTCTCTGTACAGCACAGACTGCTATGAACTTATCTGTGTGGACACGCAAGTGATTGGTAGCAGTGGCTGCAGGCCTGTTGAGTGTGTGCAACTCCACAGAGAGTTGTGGTGGCTAACATCCTGAGAAACCATGTCACCAATAACTGTGGACTGCAACGCTAAGTTGTTGGTATAAGCACCCACTGGGGTCGATCAACTCTGAAGTAACACTATGTTGTGGCCAAAACCAGATGAGCTTAGCGTGACCTCCCATCCAAATGACTCATTCTGAGCCTTACTGACAAACCTTGAATCCCCAGCACTCAACCATATGGTAGATGTCATCTGTATTTGTTGCTGCAGAGTCTTAAGAAAACAGAAACTCATGCAGGCAGCTCGCCATGAAACGAGGTTTTTTGACACAGCAAGAGTCCAACAGCAGATGTACAATTGCACATGTTCTATAGTATGCAAACAACGGTCTCAAGGCTGCGGCAAATAACATATGCATGCACCACAGAGAACGAATTGCATCCCAGGCCAGAGAAAGCGACTAAAGCATCAGAAACAGGCACTAGTTGGCACAGGACCGTGAGCAAGTAGCACAATGTGTCTCATCTTGATAGGTGATGGCAGGATGCTGAGAAACGAGCTCTGTATGATTGGGTCCTCTCTGAGCATGACTTCTGTTATTCTCCAGTGGTACAACCCACAGGAAACAGCCCACCTCCAGCTTGCAGCAGTTCAGACCTCCTCTATACCCCAGCCATAAAACCACATGCACCCTGTGTATACCGCCACCCCTGATGCTTGACGTTGGTCTGGCAAACTGGGTTACTTATAGTGCCTGAACTGGTGGCGGACCCAAGCTTCCTCAGGCTTGATTTTCAGCCATGCCAGTGTTTGCTCATCTGTCACGGGCTGCAGCTGCGCTGGCACTGGCATGCGGAATAAGGTGACATACAAGAAGGCCCCAAGATTGATGTGGAAGTCCATCCAGCAGATCGGCACTGACTTCATATGGGCCAGCTCCAGCAGTTGAGCAGGTCCAAGCTCTGCACCCCTGTGCTGTGGCTGGCTGCCGGACTGCTGCTTGTCGCTACTCATATCGCTGCTATCCTCTGCATCGCTGCTGATGTGCTCAACATCGCTGCTGCTACCAGATGCTGGACCATCGCTGTCAGACAACATGCTGCTGCCTGTCCTGCTGCTGGTGGTGCTGCCGCTGCCGCTGCTGACAGACATCAGCTGTCCCGCCTTGATCACACTGCCCTGGTCTGACCCCTGGGCATCCTCCAGAGCCAGGTCTGTCAGGTCAGCAGTGAGGCCTGTTGGTGCTGATCCTGCTTTGCATTCAACAGCTGCTGCCTGGAAGCTGTACCTGGGTGCCGCACCTGGGACCAGGGCAGCACCAACAGCCCTTGCTGCTGTGGCAGCTGCACTTCTGTTGCTGCTTGCAACCGGCTTCCACAGCAGGAGGAACTCCTCTCTCTCACTGGGGTCCAGCTTGGATGCAAGCTTCTGCATGTTGCATGTGCTGAAGCGGAGGTTGACATCTGTCTTGGGCTGGTTGATGACTTTGAAAGACTCAAAGCCCACTGTGAGCTTCTTGGCCACCTTCTCCTCGCCCAGCCACCTGTTGACATTTGCAGATGTTGTAAGATGCAGCAATAAATGATGCTTAAGAGAGTAGGGTAGATGCTCATTACCACTTCATAAGTGTGGGATGACCTCCCCTGGGTGGTCTCACACGTTGAAAGAGCATACTGCAGGGCCAGGCCAGTGGTGGGCACATGCTCAGGGACCTGAAAGATCTGTACAAGGCTGGATGGAAACCTGCAACTTTCATGCCGTGGCTGTTAATGCTGTCGATGCTGATGGTCTGCACAACAAAGGAGCTTGGGGATGGCATGCATTGGACCATTTACCTGAGACCACTTGCAACCATCTTGGGCACCCACCTGAGCAACATTGATACTGCCCAAACCTTCCAGCCAGTCCAGTACACGAGTGTTGCTGCTTTCTTGGGGTCTGGCTCATGATCTGCTGTCAGTGGAGATGAACACTTGGTGCATAACTTCCAAAAGGGAGCCCAGGCGCCAGAGGCCTCAACACCCCAGTTCCAGCTCTCCATGATCGTAAGGGGGTACAAGGTGCTGCTGCCGGAGTGCACAATCAGCAGCTGACGGTCATCCTGCTGCTGTTGTTCCACTGTGCGGCTGAAGGCTTGAATGTTGATGGTGTTAGCGCCACTGCTGCGGGCTGGCTTGCCATAGTTGCTGCCACTTTTGCTGTTGTTGCTCTTGCCACTTGGCTGCGGACTGCTTGAGAGCCTTCCATGGTCTGTTTTTGTCACTACGCAGCTGCTTGCAACACCCAACCCGACTGCTGAAGCAGCAGCCAGGATGTCCGCCACCACCACGTCTGCTGGGATGACATCCCAGACATTGCCCCCCTTGTAGTTGCTTGCTCCAGGGCTGTTGAATAAGCCCGCCATGAAAGCAAGAGTCGCCCCAACATGTCCTGCATAGTTGCCAGTGTAGCCTGCAAATAGATCAGGGGCAGCAGCAGGGGTCATTTGCAGTTTGTGATGGCAGGTTTTATTGAAAAAACCCTTGTGCGGAACCCTTGTGTGTGTGTGATACACTTGCAACATGACAGAGGCTCTTGGTGCTTCCAGGCCTGCAAAGAAGAGTGGTGTAACTGCATATGCACTTGTTGACAGCCAGCAATAACCGCATTTTACAGTCAACAAGCAGGCTTGCCCCCGCCTGCAGCAGTGTGATACCTGGGTATGGGTCCCGAGCAACAGATGATATAAGCGTTGGCCGCACAATGCAGATGGGCAGCTTGCAGTTCTTGTGGTAGGCTGCCACCATGTACTCTGTGAGGTGCTTGCTGAGCGTATAATTGTTTGGGAAGTTCCATGCCTTCATCAGACCCTCCGTTCTGCTGTTGGCCGTGTGGGCAGGCAAGGACAGTAATTCCTACAAGCAGGCCGCAATTCACTGAGGCGAATCTGTGGTTTGCAGGCAGAAAACTTCATTGTCTGGTACATTGAGAATGGCCCCACAAGCCTGCTCGAAGAAGTGGCTTTCACTGGTGACCTGCAACGTGCCAAGTTGTTAACCTGACGAGCTTCTCGACGAACATGCACAAAGATTTATATTAAAATGCGCAAAACTTGAGTGAGACATGTGTGAGGCTATGGCCAGCTGCATAACATCGCGCCCGCCATGCCGCCAACTTGCATCGGCGAAGCAAGTGTGCAGCAAAGCTGTGCAACGCTGTATGTTTGTTTGCCACATCCACGCCTTCATCGTTAATAAGGAAAACCTAGCTCCATTCAGTCCCACACGAGCCATGCTCACCTGCACCAGCTCACAGTCATCCACCAGCTGGTCCCCATAGTGCAGTGGATATATAGCCTCCTTGACCAGGCTGCCCTTAGGTGCGTTCATATTGACATAAGCTGAGCTGACATGAACGAATGATGTGAGGTGATTGAAAGAGCAACACAGCTTCAGAAGCTGCCTAGTACCCTCATAGTTGGCCTGCAGAAGATCCTTAATACCAGCCTCCAGTCTGATGTCTGCGGCGCAATGAATAACTGTATCCACCTCGAGCTGAAGCCTTCTTCGGTCTTCCAGGCTTACACCAAGATCAGTAGCCAACATGTTGCCTGCTATGGGGACCACTTTTTCCAGGACAGGGTTACCCCTGAGTAGATGCATAACAGAGCTCTCATGCAACATCTTCTTCAACCGGGAGGCGATGTCCTCATTGCGCTTAGGCCGCAACAGAACGTATACTCGTGTCACATCTGTCGTCCGCAGCAGCTTCTCCAGGCATAGTATACCAACATAACCTGCAGAACACAAGAACATTATCTATCAAATGGCCTGCGATCACGTAGTTCAACACGCGTTCAGATACTAGGTGAGCGTCTGACCTGACGCGCCAGTCAACAGCACTGTGCTGTTGCTGAAATGCCTTTGTATGCTGTATCCCATGGCGCCAGGGGCAGCTTAGTTGGATCCAAGTGGCAAAGGGTGGAGGAGCTCCCAGCCAGCGCACTTGCTACTTGAACGCTTCTACGTGTTGTTTCAACAAAGAACTCAAGATTGGTAACTGATATAGATTGTACACGCAACCAAAGCAGCTGGCAAGGCCGTCCGGGTGTGGGTGGAAGAGTCACCGGGGACAGACAGGGGGGACGGCACACGCACCGCAATCGCTGCAGCTATTTCACGCCATTCATACACCCACTTGTACACAAAGATGGCTGATTGGTGGACTTTGCCAAAAAAACCGTCAGTATCACCCCGTGCATGGGATTGCCACGCAGGGTATAAAGTGCTGGAACACCATCGCTGGCGATCGAACACATATCGTTCGTTACTTCTCAGTAAATGTTTTACGTTGCTGCACATGCTGACTGCTGCCAGCTTTTCCCAAAATCCCCTTGGCGCTGCCAGCGCCATTGACCAATTGTTGATACATGGTTGATGCTTATCTGTCTCTATTGTTCTGATACTGCGTTGTTGTTCTGATTGAAGTGGGCGAGCTGACTGTGCAACGCGTACATCTACGCTCCCGCCCCCTAAATTTGCATTGCCTTTGGTGCCTGTAAACCGTCCTGATGCAGCCGTAGTCTCCTCAAGTATGCAATTTATTTATCTCCTGCCTCCAGATGTAGGGCGCCATACTATTACCACCCTCAGCAACTGCTGAACTACCGGTATGAGAGGGGCCCAGTCAGCAGCGACACCCTGCTGTAGAACAGCAGCTGCTGGTAAATGCAGAACCCTGGTGTCTGCTGCCATTGTGAAACACATAGGTTGAGGAGACTTGACGTATGCAGGAGAGAAACCATGATAAGCTTGTCATGGCAGTGTACCTCAGGTATATACAGCTGCAGAACTCAGTCCCAATCCATAGCCTGCAGCAACTGCTTCATAGCACGAGGCACCGGAGCGACAACTCTGACTGGAGGCTTGCGTGGTCTCAGCAGCACCACCTCCCGGCAATGCAGCATCAGTGGTTCAACAGGAGCCTCAGACCCTTCCAAAGTGACATCGGAGTCATGCTGCTGGCCGCTTGACAGGTGTGCCTGCTGCCAGTCGGAAATATGTGCTACTCTAGATTGATACTGGGCCAAACGGGGCTCAGCTGAGGCGGATGCAGCCCAGGGGCGGTACCCATACCTGCAGGTGGTGACAGTAACAGCAGCAGTGTACAGGCAATGCAGGCGGTTGTCTGTCATGAATGCTCACATACATTGCTCAGATACAACAGCAAACACTCATGGGTGCCATTATCACTGGATGCGGCATCAGCAGTGTCACTGTCAGATCTTCACTGTTGTGTTACTTCACTGTCAGATCAATTCAATGGTCTTTGCCATGGGTATGCACGCCCTGTCTGTGTCACACCAATCCAGAATCACGTGGTGGTGGTAGTGGCAAGTGACCCACTGCTAGGGGGCAGCATGATGGACGATATATTTACCACCTGTCGAGCCTGCTCTACATGTTTCATGGCCGCGGAAAAGGGCCTTAGTCTGTTCTTGGTGTGACTGAACATCAGTATGATACTAGCAGCGCGTGCACTGATGCATGCTGTGCCTGTGATCTGGCATCAGTGCTGTGACAGCAGCCTCACAGGCTCTCAGGCAGAATACCTGGTGAATGCCACCAGAGACACATATGCCTTTACCATGCACTTGCCAAAGCGTGCAAGATGCTCCATGGGCTCAACTCATACACATCCCCTTGAAGTACACCACACAAAGCCTCAGGCCTGCTTGAAGGAGGCACTCACTTGTAATCTCCCAGCACTGGTGTCCCCAGGGTTTTGCTGCAGTGTAACCTGACTTGGTTCTGCCTGTCAGTGAGTGGCTGAAGCTCCAGCCAGCTGAGCCCCTCACGTGATGCCAGCACTCTGTAGCGGGTGAGGCTGGGCAGAGACACATCATGGCGCAGCATCCTGCAAGCAGCACAATCGCGCTGGCTGAGGCCCTCTTTTGAGAGTATGAACTTGATTGGTATCTCTGCCCTGTCATCCCTCTCTGATTACTTGCTCTCATTGTGACAAATCAGGTTTTGACATGCTAGCAAGGTTGGTGTGATCAAGGCTGATGCCATGAACCAGCAGAAAGGGGGCCGGCATTATCATGCAGGTGGAACATGCCCCCCAAGACAGCTGAGGTCATCAGTCAGATGGGATGGCTCAGGTTGCTGCTTCACCCTTCTTTCTGCAGCGCCATGTACAGCAGTGTTTTGTCTGGGCTGTCTTATGCTTGACTGGTCTGCTGCTCTCCTGCACCTGCACCCATACACTCCCCAGACTGCAGGACAAACCTACCTGTTCCTCATTGTGCCTGTCTGCCTGACGGGCAGTCTGCCCTGCACCACCGCCCAGAAAATGCGCCGCAACCTGAGACCACCGACAGACAGCAGCAGCTGTTGCAGACCAGCCACCTCCTTTGCTGTATAGGCAGCAACACCATGACTGCTGCTGCCACTGGTCTCAACTGCTGCTGCTGCCGCCACTAACCGCTTCAGCTTCTGCTGCTGCTGGCGTGCTCGCTTGCTGGTAAGCCGGGCATCAGCTCTGGCACTTTTGCTGCTGCTGTTACTGCCCTCCTGATTGCCACCGAGGGCTGCAGCGGCGGCAGCGACAGCAGCTGGGTCTCCAGCCATCCAGGCAGACAACCATTGGTGTGCTGCTGCATGGTGCGCAATGACTACTGCTCCACTTTCTCTAACGTCTAATTTGCCCACCACCTGAGGGACATCTGGTGGATCAACCCTCAGAGCTTCTGCAAAAACAGGGTCAAGCTGACCTGGGGGGGGTTTTGATGCCATGCTACTTTTTCTTGAACCCTGAAAAGACACCCCAGGCGGTTTGTAGAGTACCGAGATGTCTTGTGAACTTGCCAGCAGCCACCTGCGTATCTGCTGTTTCGTGAGCTTCTGTTGTTCCAATGTCTGATGATTGAGAGGCGCAGACACAGCTCTGAGTTGCTGCTGCCGCTGCTGCTGTTGATTGTCGGGTGATGTGTTATGCTGCTGCTGCAGCCAGGAGTCAGACAGCTCCAACACCTCATCATCTAGTAGCTCCTGCTGCTCCATCTCCTGCACTGCTGCCTGCAGCTGGTGCTGGTGCTGGTGCTGCTGCTGGTGCTGCTGCAGGTGCATTGCAGCTCCCGAATCCTGTGTAGCTTTTACGTGCTTTACTGCTGCAGTAACCACGCTGTCACCTGAAGTCCCTCTGGATGGTAGGTCCTTGGGCAGCAGCAGTACATCACCCGGCAGTAGGCTCCGAGTTTGTGATACTCGTTTGACTTGCCCGTCTTGCACGACCCGCACCTGGGACAACCCACAGCACAGCCAGACCTGAAACCCCAAGGCATGATGTGTTGCAGCACACAATGCCTGCCGACTTACAGTTGCCTAGGCCTATGTGTGTGCTGGCGACTGACATGGTGTGTACAGGGTGTGACACCTCTTGGCAGACTTTGGCCCGGCATGCTGCATAAGTTGTAAAAAGTATGTATGACCAAGCTAACCCTGCTCTGGTGACATGGCCAGACAGCACTGCTTATTGACTGCAACAGCATGTCTACACCGGTTACATGCTGGCTGCTCAAGCCCCACCTGTCGCAGCCTGAAGAATTTGCCTAGCAGTGACAGCGGTACATCAGGCACCTGCTTCTTGGCCCAACTGAATGCTGCATGCAAAACCCACAACCTTGAGTCACTAGATCGAAGGCAACATTATCTCCAAGCACAGCTGCAGCCTCTATTCGCACCTGTGGTGCTTGCAGAACCGCCTACTGGCACCGGTGCCGTCCGAATGAATCCTTCTTGCCATGCATCAGGAACTGCATTAAAACAGCGGTTGATCGTGCATTGGGCCTATGAGCCTCTGGGAGCAGCAGTGTGCAGAATCAACAGCCCCTTAATCGAACCTGCTGATGTCTTGGATGCCACTTGCTTGTGGAAGTGTAAACACTGAACATGCATAACTTGTTGCAGACAAGCTGCATGTTGTGCGCATGGTCTGTGCAGTTGCAGCAGCATCGTTATTCCTCGAGGTAGGAACGGATAGACGTGTTGTTCATAGCTCACGAACACATCTTATCTCATTGAATCTCAATCAGCTGATGACATTATTTCGATCAATGACTTTCAGTCGCCTGCTCAATCGTCAAGCAGTCTCACACATGCAATGACATGTTCACAAGTTCAAAGATGGTCACTTGATCGATTAGAATGATCGTGCATTGCAGCTTGATCCAGATAACATACGAAAATAGCCACAGTTTTGTATACGGCACCAAGCATCATGTCAACTATAACATAACAACTGCACTGGTACTAGGCAGCCGTTTGCCCAGCACAAGAGGCCACTCTACAACCGATTGGCCAACACATGCGCTCTTCTGTTTGCAGGTGATATTCTGCGGTGTAGGACGACTGGCAGACGTAAGATCAGCTGGACAGCCGAGGCATACACAAACAGTGTAAGAAAACCCCTAACAAGCAGCACACCGGATGCGCCCCAAAGCATGTCAGCGCATTCACCATTGCACATTGAATTGTTGCAGGCCACATGCGAATGTCAACGCACGATCCAGATGACTTCAAGGCTGATATTCTGAGTGGGAGCTTTAAAACGCAGCGACCAACAAATCTGCATAGTGCCCATAGGAATGTTCATTGGCATTAAGACTCGGCCCCTGAACCCTCTCTGCCTGTAGATACTTGGTACACACCTTATGCAGCCTACTACTGCACCACCTGTCCCTGCAAGGCACCACTTGAGAGCTGCTTGTGGCCATTCAACATTCATGCCGCATGCGGCTGCCAGTGATGAGCGCTGTGCCATCACGGCACTGAGTGCTGACACTTGTTCACCAGATAGAGGTCAAACCTCACAACGGACATTGTCATTTGAACTCGTCACACCACCTGGTCAACCAACCCTGGGGCACACCAGTCCTAGCTACGTCACAATACTTTGCCATCACAGCAGAGGCTATGACATCAAGAGAGTTAGATCGTTACTTGAGGCAACGTGCCTGTGACAGGGGTTGTCCGAGGACCCCCATCAGCGTCCTACTGCTTGTCTGCCACTCCAAGCTCTTCAGCAATCTTGACCAGCTCACCAGCCTTGTGCATCTCCATCAAGATGTCACACCCCCCAAGGAACTCACCCTTGTAGAATATCTGCAGAGCAGGTGCACATTCCACACTGAGTGAGCTCTTGCCTGGGGTGATGAGGTGCATATGCTGGCAGAGAGACGATTCCGGCCCACACTTCAGCGCCTGTGTGCACTAATCAGCTGCCGATTGCCACAATTGCTTCTTAAGATGACATGCTGCTGCATTGCAACATAGAGGGCCTCAGTTCTGTGCACCTGCCTAACGACATGCGCTTGCAGCATCCCTGAAGCTATCAGCTTCCCTTGTCTGAAGGGAATCTAAAGCAACTTGTCTGAAGGGGATCTAAAGCAACCGCCCTTTAGGAAGCCTGCTGCTGCCTCCAGCTCAAGCAATTCACAGCTGCATCTCCTCTGTGCTGTGCTGGCTGTGGGTTGGACTGGCTTGCCGCACCTGAGGTATAGTTGGCCAGCTGGTGAACTGCTTGATCCCCTCCCTCACACCTTCATCTGCCAGCACATTGCGGCTGCCATACTGGAAGTCTGCATCAAGCTCAAAAGGAAACAGCGAGCACATCAGCCAAGTCCTGGCAACTGGTGACCAACTGAGGCTGCTGCAGTGATGCATGCCGAGGTAGCATAATCCATCCAGCGGCTTGATCATGCAGCACCTAGCTTGAGATCAGAGCTTGATTGTTGAAGCAGCATGGCAACGCCAAGAGTGCTTGAGTGGCTGACGAGCAATAGATCTCCTGCAGTTAAAAATGCTTCATCTAGGCCATCATAGCTGCTTGCGGCAGTGATTTGCAGCTGGCAGCTTATTAGCAGCGCTGTCAGGCACTCACTGTATGCGTCCAGGATCCTGCAGGCCATGTTGCTAAACCCACACTGAGGAGCTTCCGGTGAACCCTACACAGCATATGACAATGTGGTCAGGCCGAAAATTAGATGGTGGTCACTGTCCCTGTGATGCTGCAACTGCTGTGCAGCGATGCAGCTAACGTTCAGCGTGCACCCAGCACAAGCCCTGGGCTACCACCAGTGTGTGCATGCTGCTACGGCTGCAGACCAGGCATGGTTGCCGTCCAGAATCAGCCCGTGGTGGTGCAGACTCAGGCCACCTCTGCATCTGACATCTGCTGCTGCAACACAGATGAGGGTGGCCTGTTGGGGTGCTGGTGTATTGTCAGCTGCATGCCTCTGGGTCTGCTGACCTTCATGTAGATGAAGATGTCATGCTTCGCTATGTCTTCCTTGATCTGCTGTTCTGCATCAGGCACCGGCTCCTCCTTGTATTTTGGTTTAAAATCGTCATGGCTATCTTCACCAGACACCACTGCAAAGTGACGCAGCTGTTGCAGCTGTGGCACATATGAAGCAAACCCTGCACAGAGTACACATGGGGTCACGCACCAGAACAAATACACTTGGAGTGCCACAACCAAATCCCAGACAGGTCGGGCCGTCGAGCAGCGGCAGCAGCAGCAGTGTACGCCAGCCCAAGTACCTGCTCTTAAGCACCTGGCTGATGCCTGCAGCAGCGCCATCCCCAGGTTAGCGACGGACCCTTTAACACGAAGCAATATGCAGGCTTAAAACAAGTTGCGGTCGCGTGTGGTGGCACGGAGAACGCAATTCAGCAGTGAGTTGTGTATTGCTGGTTGATGCTGGCGACAGACAAATCAAGAGCTTGTGAAGCAGGATCAATGCGGCAGCTCATACCTATCACTGTTGATGCATATTGTTATTTCACATTGTGTTTTCAGCCCTGACGTGCAAGGGTTTGGACCCTGCATGGTCAGGGTCCCCTCAGGTGCCAAGGTTTGTGTTATGTGCGTTGCATCACGGCATTATGCGGGTTACATGCAACTTGTAACTAGAGCGGCAGCTGCTTGGGACCCATCTTGGCATGTTCCTTAGCATCAGTCCCTTGGAACCGTCCTTACTCGGTAACAAGCCATAGTTCACCTTTCATTCGGCTTTAAGCTAATGTTCTGAACATAACAATTGTATTTGACGCGCCCACAGCAGGAGGTGGCACCATGTTGCCGCTCTATATGCGATCCCAGGCTGTCCTTCCTGCTGTCGTTGAAGCAGCTGTCTACTCAGCGCCGTATGCTTTGTCAGTGGTGTCACAGCACTTTTATGCTACAGTTAGACGTAGTAGGGCAACTAGTCAGGCCAAAACAGATGCTGAATTGGAGGCTGAAGCTCCTGTGCACAGCAGCAGTGGCAGCAGCGCTAGCAGCACAGCAGCATTAACGCAGCCAACGCAGCCTAAGCCAGAGCGTATATCAGCCATGAATGCAGCCATACAGCACATAAACAAGAGGTTGGGTGCAGGCACGGTGATGCGGCTCGGTGACCAGCAAGCGCACAGCATTGAGTGCATACCATCAGGTATGACACACACACACACACACCCTCCCCGGGGGGGTTCTTGCGTCCGGCATGTGCAGTGTGTTGGCAGCAGACAGCAACAATGGCACCCCCTTCATCAAGCATCCTGTGGCTACCTGTGACTGCTCAGCAGCTCTGACATACCTCCCCCTACGGCTTGAATTTGTCTTCTGTCTTCTATCCGCTTTGGTTCCAGATTTCAGCTGCATTTAACCCCATTAGTACACTTTGTCACATGAACAGTGGTAGCAACATACACTCAGCTTTCCTGCATTGTGTTACCCACATGAACCCACAGGTTGTCTGACTCTTGATATAGCACTGGGTGGTGGCTGGCCACGTGGCAGGATATGTGAGATATTTGGCCAGGAGAGCACGGGTAAAACCACTCTAGCACTACATGCCATTGCTGAAGCACAGAAGCTGGGTGGGCAGGCTGTGTTGATAGACGCCGAGCACGCTTTCAACAAGGAATTTGCCAGAAAGATTGGAGTGAATATAGAGGTAAGTGTCGAGCGATATGACTGGACGCTGGACCTGGCATCTCCTGTGAACTGTAGGGACTATCCACAAGCAGGCCACATGCAGATGTGATGATGCAGTGCAGTCACTCACTGTTCGTAAGGTCCTGCAAACTGCGTCGTCTTGACATCCTGGCTGGCCACACAGCCCACACAACACCCTGTATGCTGCACACAACTTCTGTACAGCTGCACATTGTATGCCACTTGTTGCGCCTGTGCTGCTGTGTCTGGTGCCTTTGTTGCAGTCTCTGGCCATCAGCCAGCCGTCTTGTGGTGAGGAGGCGCTGCACATCGCTGATGAGCTGTTACGCTGTGGTGGGGTGGATATCATTGTTGTTGACAGTGTTGCAGCACTTGTGCCAAGAGCAGAACTTGAAGGAGACATTGGGGATGCGAAGGTGCGGCATTGACTGCTTTGCTACCACTGCATAGCTCAGAAGCAGGGCTATCTCACCCAGTGGGCCACACATGACAAGTACTGGGCTTCACATTGGCCAGGTGCCACGTCATACGCCTTGGATAACTGCAAGACACAAGAAGTTGGGCCACTAGCATACGTTGCTCTTGAGATTGCAAACTCAGACGTCAGCTGTTATTTGTGTTTTCCAAGTTGTATGTGCTGACGCCATAGCTGGGTACTGGTGTGTATTCTGCAGGTTGCGCTGCAAGCCCGGTTGATGAGTCAAGCACTGAGAAAGCTGGCAGGCAATGCTGCTAAGACACGTACAACAGTGATATTTGTCAATCAGATAAGGTTCAAGGTGAGTAGCTGTGCTTGAGTCTTGCTCGATTTAAGCATACGCTGGAGAGTGTATTTCTTGAGTTTGATGTGGCGCCTGCCAGGCTTCTTCTTGACCAGCAGCCTGACCAGCAGAAGGTGCGCTGCTTACTCTGCCACTCTGTATCTCAGGGGTCAGCTGGTTCAGTTTGAGGTGTGAGTACCTGCATTGTGTGAGCGACCATATTCCCCAGAGGACAATGACATGGCACACTGACACCTGTTGCTGGCAATGGCAGGGGCAGGGGGTATCTTGCTGCACGCATGTTTGAAGACTTTGATCCTGCAGGCACGACCACCCATCAAGGCCTCCACTAGTTGCATTCATCCTCTGTTGGTATCAAGAACATCAACAGCTCTGCGTTGCTGCTGACTCTCAGCTGTGCCTTCAACCCCCACAGATCAACACTGGCTCCTACATGCCCCCTGGAGAAATCACCAGTGGTGGCCAGGCACTCAAGTACTACACCAGCAACCGGGTGGAGGTGAAGTTTGCTACTGGGGCTGATGGGGGCAAGCTGGTGGAGGGGCCTGACAAGCAGCATGTGGGCGTCAGAATCAAGGCAAAGGTGGTCAAGAACAAGGTGGCACCTCCATACAGGTGAGGGGAGGGGAGGGGCAAATCATGTTTCCACATTGTGGCAATCCCACCTAGAATGACAAGCAGCTCATACAACTGTGTGGTTTCAGTAAACTGTCAGTTGCAAGTTGTTTGGAGAGAGCTATTGTGGCAGTGCTTGCTATTTGTGATCGATTCTGAATAGTTTTCTTGGCACATTGTGTGCAGCTTGAGGCCATCTGCTGCTGATTACCACACCACAGCAATGCAGCAGTCAAAGCGTTCCTCACTGAGCTTGTTGTGATTCTCCACAGGAATGCCACATTCGTCATCAATTTCAACAAAGGCATTGACCCCACTGCCTCACTCCTGGAGGCCTGTGAGCAGCTGGGCATAGTCACATCCAAGGGCGCCCACTACTATCACAAGGGGCAGAAGCTAGGTCATGGTAGGGATGCAGTCAAGCACCTGCTGGCGAATGATGCTGCACTGCAAGGGGAGTTGACGGCTCTGGTGCGGCAGACCATCAGTGACCCGGTGCAACTGGAGAAGATGCTGCTCGGGCATCATACAGAGTCAGAAGAAGATGAAGCTGCAGCAGCATAACGTGTCTGCAGCACACTGTGGGGTTGATCCGCAGCCACTGCTTGTAAGGGGGACAGAGGAATGCAGGTTGAAATGGCATGGCAAATGCGCTGACATGTGTTTCTGCATGTGTTTTGTGCACCTTGAAGTGTATGCCAGCGTATAAAGTAACTCGCTGAACCAGCACATTAGTTTTCTACAGGCTCCGCTAAACTGTATGTGGCAGGCACTGCCTGGCGGCATCAGACTGAATTCAGGTATATTGTCGTATGAACTGGTTCAAGTTGTGCTGCCAGCAGCTTTTTGCAGACACTTTGTTCTGTTCCAGGTGTGTGCACCCACAGGTACCAGATGCTGCTATATCGCCAGTGGCACTGCAGCTGGCAGCTGTAGCTTCAGAAGAGTGAAAGATCTTCTAGAGAGAGAAGTGTCGTCTTTGTGGCACACCCAGTGGCAACTCTGTTGGCTCCTTCGGGGTGCCCCTCTGGGGCCAGGTTGTTTGGCATGGCATGGTGTGGTGTGGTGTGGTGTGGTGTGGTGTGGTGTGGTGTGGTGTGGTGTGGTGTGGTGTGGTATGGTATGGCACTACCAGCTAGTTGCAGCGACCGTGAAATTGGTGAATCAACAGCCATTCCGTGAGACACTGTTTGAGTTGTAACGTGACGAAATTCCAGCAAGGTGCATGCCATTCGCATTGGTAGCAGCTTGCAGCTCATGAGCTGACTCAGGATCGGATCCATCAGCCGGCCTTGGTCCCCTGCATGTTTGATGTGTGGCTGGCCATCTGAACGGAAACTTACGAGTTCTCAATATGCTGCAGGTAATACTAGAAACTGATAGATGCTAGAAGAGTGTAGAAGCACGATCACAGAAGTGGCAGCTGCACATCGAACAGTAGGGGACCCTGCATACAGGCAAGTTGTATTTTCCACTAGCATATTGCGTGCAAATATGTCTGTTGTTTTGTCGCTGTTCAAATGATTCTTATTCAGGTGGTGAGATCCCTTCGGGGGCCCTGATACAAGCAAACTCTGTGTGATTCACGGGGATACTGCGCGAGTCTGAGCGTCTTTATTGTCCAGTAGGTAACTTCTACAATTGACGGTTTCAAGGGAACATCGATGTCCTGATATATTTCAGGATATGTCAGGATATTAGGCTCCAAGGTTCTCAGCGCTGAGAACCTCAGCTAGCGCTAGCTAGCTGACGATCAAAATGCACACGTGCGTACGTATACGACTATTGCAATAACATGCGTACGGCACGACTGTGAGCCTACGGAGTAATGAGAGATTGCTGCACCTGTGAATGCCTCAGAAGATCGGCAAGTCAGCAGTACACTGAGCTGCGTACACGTGCGGGTTCGCGGGCGACCTTGCAGTATCTGGTGACGACACGTGATGCGTAAGCTCTGACAAGCATGTCATTCAGGATTTTTTGCGTGGAAAATGCAATCCTTGCGTAGATGTATGTACTGTTGACTCCAGATGTCTCTGCATCCGTATCTACTACACGGCCTGAAGACTTAAGTAAGCTTACTGGAGTTAGACTCCAGTCCACTATAGTAGCTGGTACAGTTCTTCGAAAGCAGCTACCTGCAAAGGATATATATCGCATGCAGCATGGGTTTTATCAGAGATAAGGTGATTGCACCCATAGCTGGCCATGTGGCCAAGCATACCCCTCCAGAGGTCGGGACCAAAGCAGTTGAAGCAGCGGGTACTGACAGGGTGAGGATGCTCAGTACCAGTTTCGACTGCAATTGCAGGGTTTCTATGTTGGCTGTAACATTTGCCCCTGTCTTCCAATATTGTTGGACATGGTGCAATGAACTGCTTACGCCTGTCATGCAGTGCATGGCATGCAACCTGTTCATCATGCAGCCGCAGCATCGGTGGCGCCTGCAACAGCAGTACTACTGCTAGTAGCAACAGCAGTAGCAGGACTGCACTGCAACTTGCATGCTACTCAAAAATTATCAATTTCAGTGTCATGCAATCGACTGTGTTGCACCTGTGTATTATTATCCAAATGTCATCGGCAATGCTGCTACTGAAGATGGCTGAGACAATGGGCAAATACCTTGGACCAGAAGCCTCAGTAAAGGTAAGGAATTTCAAAAGCCTAGTGGTTGTAGGTAGGACAACAGCTCAGCACTGATTGTAGCAGATTTTCACAATAATATTGTAATGGTATGATATCAGCCCACCTTTCAGCCCTTTCTGAGCACTGCTGGTGTAACGCATCTGTCCAAGAACCCTGCTCAGCAGCATGCAATGCTATTTGTGTTAAATAAGTTTACACTGGATGTGCTACAAACGGCATTGAGTGCCCGGCCAGTGCTTGCTGATCCAATCAGCCTGATTCAGGCTGAGCATGGCGCTGTGCAGGCAGCACTCACTGAGTGCACAGGGCCTGAGCATGCCAGTGCATGCATGTGGGATGTGTGCAGATGATGGATACTGCTGGCCCTGAGCACTTGGCTGATATTTTGGGACCCAAGGACATGGCCAAGTTTCTGGCTGATACTCTCAGACTCGGTGAGCAGCCGCATTTGATGCATGGCAGTGCCTAGAGTGATACACAGCTGTTATCACAATATAATCAATGGGCCACGGCTCACTGCTCTGCACTGTGCAGAGTGAGTGCACTGAGTGCGCTTCTCAGAGGTGCAACATCCTGGGTATGAAGCGTAATGTTACCTTGCCAATATGCAGGTGATCCTCAGAGCCAGCAGCTGTTGCTGGCGATTGGTCCACAGCGCATGGCCATCATGCTGTCCAGGTTGGGCCTGCAGGGTGCTGTCAGGTCAGTCAACATGCTGGGCCCAGCGAATGCAGCAGCAGCCACAATCATGAAGCTGGGGCCACAAAATGGAGCTCAGATGTTCAGAGGAATGGGAGCAAATTTCAGTGCAGGTGGGACCTCCAGGGGCCAGACCATGACCTGATAGAGGGGCCAAGGGGTGGATACATACATACATATCTGTGTGCTGACAGAGCCCTAGCTGTGTGCTGGAGGCATGCCTGCAGGCAGGATCACAGTGTACCTCATCAAAAACAGACCTCTGCCACCCTGATTTCATTTCATGGCTTTGTGGCTCCTCCAAAGCTTCGCCGTAAGAGGCATCTGGCCAACTAGTTTACAAGCCACATTCTGCTGTTCCCGCCCCTGCTGCAGGTTTGCTATCAGGCCTAGGTCCCTGGTTTGCTGGTACCATGTTGAAAGTTCCTGGCTTCGCTTTGGTAGGGGAGATGATGGGCTACATGGAACCAGGCTTCACAGCCAGCATGTTCCAAACAACAGGTTAGACCAGCCACAGCCTGCTGGCAACAGCCAGACTTTTGCTGCCAACAACATACTTGTGCATGTGATTAGTAGACCTACAAAGGCAGCGTTATCAGAGAATGGGTAGAGTTGTTCTGGAATGGCGATACACATGCAAAGATTGTGCCGCTGCTGCTGCTGCAGGCGCAAACTACCTGGGTATTATGTACCAGGAGATGGGGCCAACTTATGCAGGTATGACGAACTGTTGCCTCAGCGGGGTCATATGCCATGCCATGCCAAGGCTCGTCGACCAGGGCATTACAATCCACAGCCCTGCCAGCGCTGGTCTTTGCCGTGGTGACCCTCCTGAGGGTTAGCACAGGCAACTGGCCGGGCCTCATGCAGCACTTCAGGCTCCTGCAGCTTAGAGAATGCCAGTTATGACAGTGTCATTGCTGGCTGTGTCATACAGTTGAGTTGGACAGGCTGGTTGATGCTGCCTGTTCTGTCATTGGGGCACACGACAGGGGCCATGATGGCTACTGCTGGAGCGCAGTGGCTGATAGCGCTGTTCAGGTTACTGGGACCCCAGTACCTTGCTGAATTCATGCAAACAACAGGTACAACACTGCTGTTGTCAAATTCATTCAGTAACCGCCATGCAGTATTTCCCCTTTGTGAAGCACATGTCAGCTCCCTGCCATTGTGCCACAAGAAGGCTTCTCTATGTAGTACATCGGCAGTATTATTCTCTGGTGTGTTGTATGACCACCCACCCTGCTGAGTACCTTGAAGATCACTCTGTACTGGTCTGATGAAAGTTCTCTTCTGAGATCAGTGGCACCAGCACTGGATAATGCTTGGAGTCTTCATCTGGTGTCCAGCATACGGTCGCTGCTGGCATCCCTCTGCATCTATACAGAATCTGAGACAATGGTGTTGCTGCTGCCTGCACTTTTCCTGCAATCAGGTCCAGAGTATCAAGCCCACATGCTGCGGGCGCTGGGCCTGGAGACCTCCGCCAAGGTGTTTGAGGGCTGTGGTGCTGAGTTCATGGCAGTGCTGCTGCAGGCGGTGGGGCCTCAGTTCAATGCGGTTCTGATGACTCAGCTGGGGGGCAAGGGAGCGGTCATATTGGGACTGGACCTGGGGGCTGGATTCCTGACTGAGGTGAGAGCACAGCTGTGTGCCATTGCCACTGACTGAGCTATACAGAAGACTGCGATCATTTGCACCCTAGTCCCCTGCAGTGCACCCTACTGTATTAGTTCATGGTCAATGGTGCAGCAACGAGAGGTGTTGCCTTAGTAAGCATCTTCTTAGGACATCTGCTGCGTTCTTTAGCTGCTGCTGGTTGAACCTAAAGAACTTAGCTGCTGCTGATTGCAACTGAAGAAGCGCATGATGGCGGCACAGCCCCACAGAATTAGCAGACCGGCTGTCACGGCACATTCAAATCAATCTGCTCACGAGCCTGAAGTTTGTCACAACAAACGCCAGTACGCCTGGGACTTGTCACTATATTTTGACGTCAAATGCCTCAGAGAATGGCTGTGTCTGCAGGTCGGTTCTCGTTCATCACCTGGGTTCCTTGCGTCACTAGTTTCAGCTACTGCTGGGCAGGTGGTGGGACCAATGGTAACTGCTGCCAAGGAGACATTGCTGAGAGATCACCACCAGGATGATTATCACCCTGAACGACATCAGCAATCACTTGCAGAAACAACCACAGCTGCTGATGGTTCTGTGCCCGCTGCAACCAGTGGTGGTCTGGCTTCAGCCCAAGGCAATCCCAGCAGTACTGTTGCAAGCAGCACTGTGAAAGTACGACCAGTCACAGTACCAGCTGCTGGTAATGCAGCAGCTGCAGGCAGCGGCAGTGGCCTCAGCCAGCTGCCACAAGGAGGAGCAGGTCACAAGAAACTTGTTGCTGCGAATGCTGGACATCAGCATGTGCATGGACAGAGGCATGATCACCACAAGGTGGACAGCAGCACTCCAGCAGTGCCAGTGCATGGCATTCATCATCGCATACCTGCAAGCCCCGGTGGCGCTGTTGGTTTTGGGTCTACAGAGCGTGAGGGAGCCCAACAGCCCAACAAGGTGACTATTGCTCATGTTGCAGCAGTACAGGACAATCAGCTGCAGTCCATGCCACATGGCAAAGCACTCGGTACGGCACCGGCACCCGCTGGAGTGCAGTCTGGCACTTGAAGTTGTATTGAAGTACTTGAAAGTTGCAGGAACTTCAACAGGGCTGTGCCATGTTCCTATGCACCTGAGTACCAGCAGAAGAAACCACTTGGGAAGTCCACAGTTGCCACAGCATTGATTGCCACTGAGACTCACCATTTCAAGAGCTAGCCTAGCTATCGTGCCAATAAACACCTCACAGATAATTGTTTTGGATCTATGTGGAGGTTGCTTCCGATGAATACGGTGTCTTGGTGATCCGAGCAGTGGCATGTGTACAGATGTACTGCTTAAGTTTGTGATGGACATGACGCGACCATGCAATGTAGAATTTACGATACGCGCCATGTGGCTACTCTGTGCACCGCAAGTTAATAACCGCTGAAAGCTAGTGGACTGTGAATTCACCTGACTCGAAGCCTCTTGAAACACCTTTTGCGTTAGAGCAAGTGCACATTCCTGCTCACAGGATATCATGCACTGTTTTGCATTCTGTGGCAGGTTGTGTACCATATAGCTGGTTGCATTCACAGGTCTGTTCATTTGTGTGTGCACACGTCCACGCTAGTACCTTGTAACACCCCTTCATCAGCGTGCACAAAATACATAGTATGAACTCGACGTAAACAGAAACCTGTGGACGGACATCCCTAACCAGATATACTGCTGCTGTGCTGTAGCAGTTTAGCTACTGCCGCATGAACACCCTGCTGACTGCAGCAGCCTTACTCCTCGCAGGGCTTGCCATCTGGTGCTTGATAAGATACAATGTTGGGCACAACGTACCTGCTCTTCCTGGTGCAGTGCCTTTTCTAGGCCACACATTTGCCATACTTAAGAGTATAGATCGGATTCTAGATTGGCAGCTAGCAGCATGTCGGCAGATGAACTTCAAAATATTCTATTTCACCATGCAAGCCACAACTTACTACATGGTGACAGATCCCACGTGCCTAGAGTTCATCCTCAAAACACACAGCGACAGCTTCATCAAGAGGGCGCACTGCAGCAGAAAGTTGGCGTATTTGCTGGGGGATGGCATCATGAACAGTGAGGGGGAGCAGTGGTTCTGGCAGCACAAGCTGGCCAAAAACATCTGGAGCCATGATGTGTGAGTGGCAGCTAGGTATAGTGGTATCAATACCCCGTGTGACAGTTCCGTGTGGCCTGCTGAGTTCATGATGCAGGTGGCTGCTGGCAGCATTCACAAGTCCAGGCTCCAGCACACAACCATAGTAAAGTTGAGAACAAAAATATCAAGACCTGCAGCATTATGTATGACTGCGATATTGATCAAATCAAAGCTGCCTGCCGCCAGAGGGCAGCACACTCTGCTGGGAGTGGAGTCTGCAAGGCTTCTGTCAGTGGTGTGCCTACACTGCCTGTTCAGGTTTAAGCAGTACATTAACGAGGTGTTCTTAGCCAAATACCACTCCCTGGCTGATAGGCTATCTCAGTCTTCTGCTGATGGCACCCCAGTGGATTTGCAGCACCTCATACGCTGCCTGACTTTGGACGCTCTTTGTGAAGGTGCACTCGCCGTCAACCCTGGGGCCTTGACCAGTCATCAGCAGGTGCCAATAGCAGCAGCACTTGACAGAATACAAACGGTGAGCTACCAACAGACATGCGGTAGGAGCTGGCTGTCCTGGTGCCTCCAACGGGATGTGACCATACACCTTTCTTCCCTTGCGCAATAAGTTCATCCGATGAAATAACATAAGGTTTTATTCCAGGATACTTGGTGCAAACACATGGCCCTTGAACAACCCCACTCCATTTAGAGAGCCACCAACGCAAGCTGCATCTTGCACAACCTTCATCTCAAACAGTCAAGACTTGATGCTGTGGGTGCACAAACCATATACTGTGCAGCTGTACACAATGATAATCAGGCTGCATGTGGCATGGGTCTGAAGTTGGTCCTTCGTGACCCATTCATGACCATACACTGAAGCATTTTGCCAGTTGTTGTTGGACCTTTGGCACTCATGACACAATCAAGTGCACTGTGCTGCCCTGCATTTGCCCAGTTTGCCAACAAGCGGCTCCTGCTGCCATGGTGGCCTCTGGTGGAGCTGCTGGATGGCAGCCACTGCCAGCTGGCACGTGACAGTACAGCTCTGCGCCAGTTTGCAGCCCAAGCCATTCAAAAACGCCGGCATCTGACAGCAAACAGACACTCTCTGGACAACCACCAGGCCTTGGGTAGACAGCCTTGCGACATGCTGTCCTTGTTATTGGACGCCACTGGACCAGCAGGACAGCCTCTGAGCGATAGCCAACTGGTTGACACAGTTTTGAACTTTATGGTGGCAGGTGCAGGCACCATAGCACAGGTAGGAGCCACCAAGATACATGATCATCTGCATTGACCTTGCACAGCAAGTGTAGCCAGCACAAACTTGCAGCTAGTTAAATAGGCCACATGAACTTCCCTGGGGAAGCCCTGCAGGGCCATGTACGCTAATCTGCAGATATTGCGGTGCTAACATGAGAAGGGGCCCCTTTGCTGTGGCGATATACAGCAGTGCATGGTGCTCTGCATGCAGCTCCTGGTCTCCATGACAGCACAGGGCTTTGCCAACACATAACGCTTTGATCCAAGATGTCCTGTCCACTGCTGGTGCCAGTCTGGCTGCTGACCCTGATTGCATCAAAACACCAGAACTTGAGACTGCCAGGCAATGTCGCTTCACAATGAACTTCTTGTCTGCTGGCTCAGGCTATCTCTGAAACAATCCATCAGCTACTGCAGCACCCAGACTGTGAAGGTCCGCTTGTGACCGAGTTGCAGGAAGTGCTTGGAGACAAGGGTAGTTATAGTGGCTTGGCCTGTGACCAATTCAAGCAAGTGAAGTACACAAGGGCATGTTTTAGAGAGGCGATGAGGCTCAACCCACCTGTGCCATTGGTATGTTGGCATTATTTCAACAATAACGAACAACCAAGTATGGTCTCACCAGTAAGCTGTACGTGTGGATGACAACATATGTGCTTGCAATGGATGCATGGGAGCAGCTGTTTTCTGATATGGCTAGAGCTGCTGTGCTTAGATTTCGGCATATGACAGCTGTTCCAATCGTCTGGTGTTGTTTGCAGTCACATGACACAGGTTTTGCATGCTCACAGTTGCACCTGACTCAGTTGTGTCTGGCTGCAGAACTGGTGTCACTGCCGTCGCTCCATGATGATGCCTCCCAGCAACCCACATGTAGCTGATGGTTCAAGCCTCTTCACTGCTGCATTGGCCTATCCTAACAGTCTGTTTATTTGCCGCTGCACTGGCATATCACTTATCACAATCAGTGTGTTTCTCCAAAAGCGTTCAGCAGTAACCAAAATCTTCTGCTGCAGGGTGTGAGATATGCTGCTGAGAGGCAGGAGTTGCCTGATGGATCTGTCATACCCAAAGGTGCCCAAATCATGTACAACATCTTCTGCATCAACCGAATGACTTCATTCTGGGGTCCTACTGCAGAGCTGTACAGGTGAGGCTGGCATGGATGTGTCAGCACTCCTCTACACAATGAACAGGATCTAGAGGAAGTCGCCAACACAGAGATCAAGATCTCAGGAGTGGCAGTTTGCAGTTCTTTGATGTGTACCATTACTGCCATGACCGCCACTCCTCAGCATTCAAACACACAACAGACTGCAGCGATCCTCACAAGCACACTCCTGGTCAACCGCCTGCAGGCCCGAGCGCTGGTTGGACATGGACACAGTGCCCAGCCCATACAGCTACATGACGTTCAGTGCTGGTCCTCGGTGCTGCCTGGGTCAGCAGTTGGCAGAGTTTGAGGGTGTGTCTGTGCTGGCAGGGCTACTTGGCAGGTTCAAGTTCACACAGGTGGCCCCTGGGCAAAAGGCTGTACGTCAAGCGGCATCTGCTATGTCACAGGGAAGAGGCCTGCACGTGTATGTGAAGAAGAGAGACTGATAGTAATGGTGCTAGCACGTGCTGTGCCACTTTCATAACATGTTATTCTGGCAGCAGCGTCTGCGTTACAGGCGACCTGTCCAGCCACATTGATTTGCCGTATGCCATGCGGCCAGAGTTTCTTGACACTATACCATTTGCCAGCTTATTCAGAACAGTGAGTCCACCACTTCAACAGTGAGTAATCCAAGTTATGTGCACACACTCTGTCACGGCAATTGCGTCAGCAGCCAATATTCATGTCCCTTGATGCACTGCGCAGTGCATGCATGCTGCCAACCCAAAATGTCCAACGATCTGTTGGACTCTGTGCACAGCACGTGCTGCATATGCAGCCAGCCATGCATGGCTTGCAGCACCATGGTGGCCACGTGGCCATGTGCACATCCAGGGTTTCTCGCTAATGGCGGAGAACTTGTACAATTATCAAGTTGTGTACAGAGTTTTTGGTTCATATATGCCTGTGGACAGCACCAACTTTGAATTCGCTCTTTGGCCAGCCAAGTCCAGCTGCAGTCCTATGGCAAGCATTCCAGCTCAGCCTGTGCAACATTCAGGAAGGTGCTTGGGGCCTCATCTCTGTCGCCTAGACTGACTTCCTCCACCTGCTCTCCTGCGTCCTGCTGTCAACAATACCCCCGTAAAGATCGCCAGCACAACCGCTTTGCCCAGCAATGAGACCAGACCGCTGCCAGGTGTGCCAGTGGATGGTTGCTTGGGGCGTGATGCCTTTGTCACCTGCAATGCACAAACACAGAAGCGATCATAGACCATGAGGTGGAGATGCATTGAAGTTGGGGTTACTCAGCTGCTGTACTGTGGCCAGCATGGAAACACAATACCATGCATCAGACACATGCATATGGAGGATTCAACTTTGTCCTGGCTTGGAACAAAATACTTGCCAGCGACACACCACTGACTGAGCAGTGCTGTCATCAACAGCGTACAACAGCTGCACAAGCCTGATGCACTGCATGATGTTGTTGGAGACAGGAGGCTGTCCTGCAGAGGTGAACCCACAGCAACAGGACACAGCATAGTGAGGACTAACCATAACTGCTGCTTCTGCTGCAATGCCTTGAGCCGTGCCTCTGCTGCTGCTGCAAGCTGCTCACGCCTGCGAGCAACCTCTTCTGGACTGGGGGCAGCAGCAGTGGCAGGGCCTGATGCTGGTCTACCCTTGCCTTTGCTGCTGCTGCTGGCGCCAGCAGGACCCACCTGCTTGCTTCTGCCTGAAGCAGCAGCCCTGCAGGCATCATGCACAGCGGGAGCAGGAGTGCAGGTTGGTGTAGTGTATGAATGATGCAGCAAGCTCATGAACAAACCCTGTCTCTTATTGTTGCATATGCAAGCCGAGATGGGTACAGGAGATCAATGCCAGAGGACATGCCAAGCAAACCCTATCAACAGCCTCAGGCTGTAATGGCAATACAAGCATGTTCTATAGCTGACCCACCTTGAGCTGATTGCTGCTGCTTCAGCCATGGCAGCAGCAAGCTCATCATCAAAGCTGTCAGCAGCCCTGGCTGCGGCACCACCACTGCTGCTGCTGCCTGCTGCAGCTGGCTTGCTGTCTTTGCGCTCTTTCTCCTTTGCTTTCTGTCGTGCACGCTTCTCAGCCTGGCCAGCAGCACACCAGCAGACAGCACCATGAGCAGACACAGTAGGTAATCCAGATGCAGCTTCCTAAGCCATTGCTTCAAGCACCTGTCCAGGATGTGTGAGGACTGTAGGCACACTTTCGTGTTCCCGTGGTATGCAGGTTGCCCTCACCTTCTTGCTCTGTTGTGCCTCTTCCAGCTCTTGTGTGAGGGGGCTGGGTATGTCACTAGCAGAGTAGTCCCAGGCACCAGGAGCAGCAGCCATGAACCGACGGAATGCATCACGGACCTGCATGCACGGACAGCAGTCACACCTGAAAACAGCCGCAACCCCAAAACACCATGTAGATGGAGATATGTTAAGTAGCATCTGCATGTCATTGACTCTGGGATAAGTTGCTTGACACTGCAATTGTACTAGATGTGTGTAAAGCACATTTATATTAATGGTGTCACATGAGTGTGTCTCACCTCCTTGCTTGCTGCTAAATGATATGGGCTCCTCCCCTTGCTGTCCCTGACAGTGGGGTCATGACCGTTGGCCAGCAGCCTTGCTACCCTTTCTGCGTCACCAGACCTGCTGGCCTTGATCAGGGCAGGCTCCTCCTGAGACATCCACACCCGCAGGCAACAGCAGCATCAATACCAGCTGATGTGCTGGTGCATAAGGAGCAGTCGCGCATGTGTATACAGCTGCCGCTGCTGGAAACTGCAAGTGTCAGGCATATACAACCGCACATAACTGCCAGCAAAGGTGTGTCAAGCGCAACAAGATATGCCAGGCACTTGCAACTGACATGCTGTCGCAAAGTCCCCATATCATGTAGGCAGGCTCACCTGCTTCTTGGCAACTCCAGAGGGACTTACTGCCGCGGCACAGACAGAAGGTTGCACCACCTCCACCTGCTTCTGCTCCTGCTGCTGTTGCTGCTGACCATCGGCTTCAGCAGCAGCTGCTGCTGCCGCCAGGTCAGCTTCACTAGGGAGGTCTACCTGCCTGACGCTCCCCAGCACCATCACCACTCTTTTGACTTCACTGAAGGTTGGCCGCTGTGTTGCAAAAGGCACACGGCGCACTCTTCGGTCACTAGAGTCCAACACAGCGGGGCTCTGTGACGTATCCTGCTGTGGTGAGTGGATTGCAGCAGTGCTGGGCCTGACTGCACCTAATGGTCCCACATCTGCTGCTGCTGTGAACATGACCCTGCTGTTGCTGCCTGATGCTGCCAGAAAGATGAGCTGAGCTGCTTGTATGTGAGGAGCCCACTCTTTCAGTAGCTGGGTGATGTCTCTCTGTAGTGCTGTTTCATTGTAGCGCCGTAATCTGCTGCCTGCTGATCTGGCGTACTTGCCTGTGGCATCTTTGGTGGACTGTTTGCCTCCCGCCTTGGCCCTGCATGAAGGAGAAATAGCAGCAGGTGTTGATGATCATACAACTTTGAACCCCGATCATCCAGACTGCAACGTGCACAGCAATTGCTGCGGGTTGATGCCAATTGTTTGGAAGCATTTTGCATCAGTTGGCTCTGAGCAGAGCATGCAGTCCTGTGTTCAGCGGGATTCTACAGTGACCTCTGGCTCATCTGGACACAAGACAGGCATCACTTTGTACACACAACCATACTTTCCACACTAGAGATGCTGAGCTAGCGTGCTTACCTCACCACATAGCGATGGAATGTCTTGTGTGCCAGCACAGTGAAGGGCTCAGCTGCAGGACCAGCCTGCTGCACCCTACCCCGCTGTTGCTGCTGTTGTGACCCAGGGCCGATGTCATCCTGCCCTGCTGCTGCAGCTTTGAGGGCAGTGGCTTGACTGCTGCTGCCACCACTGACCTTTGCCTGGCTGATGCTGCTGCTGTTGATCCTGACAACTGCTCCAGCAAAGTGCCCACCTCGGAGCATGAGCGCTATCCAGATGCAACCTGCAGTGTCCAAATGCTGCGCCTCAGCTTCTGCTGCCGGGGCACTGCTGCTGCTTGCGGTGGCGCTGTGGCTTTCTGGGGATTGCCTGAGCTGCCGCAGCATTTGCAGCAGCTGCTGTGGAGTTGGCTCCTCCTTGTGTTTATGACTATCAGGCAGCAGCAAACATCGCCAGACTGCAAACCCACCACCATCTGCAGCAGCCCGGCATGGATAGCAACTGAGCACTCCTATCAGTAATGCACAACAATGAATGGAAGGTATCCAGCTTTAGGCCCGGCTGTATGGCTGCTGGGACGCCTGCTGACCAAGGAAGGTCTTCCTCCAACCAACTCACATATGTCGTCATTGCAATGTATGGTTCACAATCACTGTCATGTGCTGACAGCAATCAAGCCTAAGGCCACTGCTGCCGTGCCTCAAGCTCACCTGCTGTCCTGAACACGGCCTGAGCTCCCTGTATGGATGCTGCAGCTGCTGCACTTCTGCGTGCTGCCAGCTGACCCCCTCCGTCACCAGCACCGTCATCCTCATTGTCAGTGTCAGATGAATCACTTTCTGAGCCAGATATGCTGGACACCTGCAGTGCCACAGGGGGAAGCAGCCAGTGGGCCATGGGGGAAGAGGTTTATCACGGCGGTGTAGAACCTTGGACTTTGGCTTGATGCTGGAGAATGGGCACACAAAAGAGCTACAAGAGGTGACGCTCTGCTCATGATACAAAAACAGTCGACTGCCCGCTGAAAGTGCCCTGCATGTATTGGCAGCCCACAGTTGACTTACATCATCATCTGCTTCAATCATGCGATCAAAGTCGTCTTCTGTTAATGGAGGCTTCTTTTCCAGTCGACGTTTGAGGTTGTACCTGTGATATTTCACAGAAGGGAGGAGCTCTGAGTTGCACCAGGCTGTGCTGGCACCTTTGCTGGAGGGCTGGCCAACAACACACTGTACGACTTGCGCAGTGCACAGCTGTTGATCATGGCCGATGACTATGCAGTGAGTGCATGAGTTGTTATGCTGTTTTTGCAGTTCAGCAGACAGCAGGAATTGGTGCATTTCAGCAGTTGAGAAGTGATTACGTGCTGTGTTGCATTCATGCGGTGGTGGGCTACAGATGATGACAGATGATGATCTACCTTCTACTGATCAATCAATACTCAACTGCACTGACAAACTGAATGCTGCTTGTTCACAGCTTGCCCTGGTTGCATGACCCGTAACATGTCTGTCGCTTGCTCTCTGCCAACTTCTGAGGCATTGCATAGCTGTCGTGGGTGTTTGCGATGCACCAACCTGTGCCAGTCTGTCCGGAAATGCTGTCGCTGCTCTGTTGAAGAAGTAAACCCCTGACTGTTGACTCCAATGCCACATGCAATGCATGTAGCTCCAGACTCACTCCATCCAGTGGCCTTCTGCACTGCAGTAGGCCCGTGTTCTGCTGCTGCCCTGTAACAGGGTAACGGTTTTGCAGACCACCAATCAGCATGACTAGTGTACAATGACCGTGCCCAAGCACAGAGCCGTAGCTATAGGGCCGTCCCAAGCAGCGAGTGAGCTTACCTTTCTGCGATGAGTGCAGCCGTGGGCACCCGATCCTCATCTGCCGGCGAGCAGCTAGAGGATCCTACGCATGTAGCATCTTCAAAAAAAGACAAAGGCAGCGAAAACAGGAATCCATGGCCAACCATGCCTGACTTCCGGTTGCAACCGTGCCCAGCTGCTGCTGCTCCTTCAGCTTACAGAGGGAGCAACCGTCCGGGAACCTGTCAACACTTGCTGTGCATACGTACATATCAGCTGGCATTGTCAATTGCCCTGTTCCTTAGAAGCCTACCTGTGGATAGTATTGATGACCAGGCATGTGACTCAGTCACTGACTGTCACTGTTTCAGAAACCAGGGCCCTTCTGTCATAGAATGAAATTACAGAACACATGCTGCGTGCTTGCAACATAGCTGCAACACAGCAAACCTGTATAGAAGTAACGTTGTTGAGTTGGCTGTGGTGTAAGCTTCAGGCAGGCAATGCAGTCTACCACTCCACTGACCGCTTGCGAGTGGAAGGCTCTTCACAGCTCTGGTTGCGTGTTAATATTTGAACATCAGTAGCACGCCTGCAATCAAGTTCCTAGTGAGCATGAAGATGCTCCCCTCCTGGTCCACTTTGCTGAAGCTTGTGACAGTTGAGTATTCCATGTCGACATGATCAAAGCCTGGGCTGTGCGCAGCTGTTGGGAGCATCTCACAATACCAAGGCCCACCCTCCTTTTGTGCTCAACCAGGCTTCACTTTTGTGTATGCAGACCAGTCCCAGCACAGCAGACCTCCGCTTCACAACAAAGGCAACCCAACCAGCATTCATGCCAGTTACTGGGACTGCAGGTGACCACGGCGTATTTGGACGCCCAGCTGAAGCACAACCATGCGCAATGCCACAGTTCAACGCAGATACTGTACAAAACACATTATGTTTCTTGCACAGTGTGGGTCACCGCTGACCAACACGTACAGTGAGCCCTCGACTTTCTGTCCCTGAACTGGCTGTTCACCAGTACTTGTCAAACCGCTGTCCCATGCTGCTCAGTTGCAGAGTTCTTACAGATGAGATAAGCAATATAATCGATCATTAAAAATGATAACGGGCATTGGCTATGGTATGTTGGACTATCACGACTGAGTGACCGGTCCTTCCGTTGGGGTTGGATGAGGACGGTGTATGAGTTGTTACAAGCGCAAAAAGGGGATCGACAAGTTGCACGGCTGGTGCATGCCCTTGACGAGCTTGCTGGCAGGATAGAGGTGATGCCTTTGAACATTGACAATGCAAACAGCCCACAACGCTCGACAACAAATGTCTGTCTTTTTGTAGAGCATATCAAATCATGACACATATTTACAACAGCAAGGAGGCTCACAGCTGACCACTTGCACAGCAGGACACTCAGCATGCAGGAGCAAATGTGAGCTGGCTGTGGTGATGCGAAAGGCGCTTCACCCAAGTTGCTCTGTCACAGGCTTTCGGGTTTGATTCCAGGGAATGTGTTAATTAAGTGTCTTTGGTGCACCTGTTCGCCCCATCCCCCATGACCAGTGCCATGACACTCTCCTGCTGATTTGCAGTGAGGAGACATGGTCGGTCAGATGCTTGGGACCTGAACGAGTTGCATTTACCCGACCCTGCAGCAGGTAGGTACACCTTGACGTTCAGACATTTTGATATAGCACACACTGTGTGCTCAAGGCTTCGGCGAAGCCTTGAGCAGTACAAAGGAGCAATCCATCTTGCCTGCCTGGCACCTTTTGTGTGATCATGCACAGCCTGTAGCGATAGCCAGCTAGTAGAGATAACCTTCCATTGCCTTCAAGAAAATGCCGATGTTGTCAGCCTTGCATATGACATCACAATATGTCTATGCAGGGCCTCTACCGCTCTTCCCTGGGGCCAGTGAGTTTGAGGCGTTGCAGTCAGCAGCAACACAAACAGCAACTCAGCTGCGCAGCAACGCAGAGGGGCATGCTTTTCGCTCATGGATTATGGCTCCAGGCAACTTCATTTGTGTCATAAATGCAGCTTGGCTGCTTTTGGCCCTGGTTATCAAGCAGGAGGACAGGCATGCAGTGAAAGTGCAGGTGTGCAGGTGACAAGTGCCAACAGCGGTGACACCGCTCACAGCAGCGGTGAACCTGCAGTCCAGGTGCATGTGTTGCAGCTGCCTGAATGCATCATGAGCTAAGCAGTCAAAGTTTGCTTCATTGTATACTATACAGCAGTGCTCTGTTGCTCGCATGTAAGGCTGTAGCAGCTGGAGTCCTCCCATACTCAGCATCAGTTGCCTTAGGCAGCAAAGCTTCTTGCCCTCTTGCTCGGAGACACCCGATGATGTGAAATCCATTGGCTTGTCTGACATGTGTGAGGTGACTTGCCACACCTGTGCTGCTTCCAACCCCAAGATCCATAACAAGGTGTCCATGCCTGCCTGCAGGATTTCATCTTCCAACAACTAGCACAGCACTATGTCTCTCAAGTATCAGCAGGCCAGATAGGCGTAGAAAATGCAGCAATGGTGTGGACACAGGCAATCGCTGAAGCGGCGTGTAGACTGCTGAGGTAGGTAGCGTACATCCACCCACAACAGATTCGGCAGGTGTAACAGTTCAACTGGGAGTCCCAATACACGGAGTCTGCACCTTTCCATCCATATGAAGCCGTTCTGCTGGTCTGCAGTGATGAGCCTATATGCCATATATACATGACTCAGCCTGTATAGACTGGCGTCAGTCAAACCAAGTATGATCGTCACCTCGGCTTGGAGTGAGCAGTCCACCACTGTGTCCTTGTGCTGCATCCCACAGGTCAGCCTTCCCAAGCACAAATGAGCTGCAGGATAGACAACTGCAGCAGCTGCTGCAACGGCAATTGCGGCTGTGGACCACAGGTGACCTATCACTGCATCTTGACTGCAAATGCTGCCACCATCAGGACAGTCAAAGCATTGTGCATTGTTCAGCTGGCTGCAGTTTATGCCCAGCTTGACTGACTCAGCAGATGATGTGCTGGTGTCACGGGTATGAGGGTGCCGTCGGTCACTGTGCCATTCCTGTTGCTGTTGCTGTCACTGCAGGTATACTACCAAGTGATGCAGCTGCCAATATACTGGCCTCACAGGAGCAGGATGCTGAGACTGAGTCAAGTTCCGCACCCATCCACAGGTATGCAGTCAACAGGCACCAGCATTGCTAGCCAGAGAGTTGAGCCAGGGTTACATGTCCATGCCGGATGTTGCTTTCAGGCTTCAGCGCAGCATTGAATCACCACATAAGTATGCTGTGAGTACTCTCCCAGCCTGGCCGTCTCCGGCTGCAGGTATGCAAGAGCGACGTTCGTGAGCATCAAACCAGGCCCTTTAGTGAGCTCATACATGGCCAGCAAGGGTCTGAAGCCAGCGGAGCTGCTGCAGAGGCAAAGGCCCAAAGTTGAAAACCTCATTGTACCTCACAGCCAACTGCAGCAGCAAGCACAGCAGCAGCAAAGCAAGCAGCCTGTCAAAGCGCCTTGCCCCTCACAGCATGGATCGGCAGCTGGCCTTCCTTCACCTGCTGCCTCCTTCAAGGGCCAATGTATTCAGAAGCAGGAACAGAAGGAGCAGCAGCAGCAGGAGCAAGAAGCTCATGACAGCCAGCACTGTTTGCATGCAGCAACGTGCAGTGCTGCCATAGGCACTGCATCAATCATTGACCCGCTCGGCTGCCAGGCTCTTGTTGGGGTGCCCAGCAGCAACGATAGTGCATACAGTGCCAGAGCGGCCGCTTGCTTGGCTGCTGCCAATGTCGCTGAGCAGCAATATGCAAACAGCAAAAGGGTGTCAACAGCTGCAGCCAGAAAAGGTTCCAAGGCTATGCACAAGAATCTGCAGCAGTTGCAGCAAGACCGACATAGCTTTGTATTCGGGAGCCGTGCCAAGCTTCATAGCGCCAGCAATAGCATATCAGGTGGGTACATCAGTTGACCAACAATGATTGCCTGGTTGTCACACAAAGCATACATGACCACTTGTCATGATTGTCATGATAGTCTTCATGACAGAGGCCGTGCAGGACTCACTCAGCTTCACGCCCCAACCCTGGCCTGGAAGGGCAGTTTGACTGCTGCTGAACAGTTCCAGAACTTTGCATGTTCTGATATTTTACTGCTTTGCATCCTGCCGACAATCAATTCACCTGCAGGCTGGCTCAGCAACTCTGCAGCTGGTGTTGGTTGCATGTCAGTGCCAGCTGCTGCCTCTGATGCAGAGTGCAAAGCACAGCGGCAGCTGATCGAGAGCCAGCTGCGCGGCAGTGACTGGAGTGTGGCCCACGCCTTCAATGCAGTTGTGCATGACAAATGCTTTGACATGGCTGCCATGGTAGCTGCAGCTGCATCTACCACTGCACCAGAAGTTTGGGGTTTGCCTGGCAGTGACAGCAGCGCCATTGGTGCTGATGTCGTGGGTGGGCAATGGGCTGCAATAGCTGGGAATAGTTTGGTCAGCAAACGACTGGGTACAAAGGGTGTCACTGCAATTGGCAGCCATCATGATGACATCAAGGTCATGAAGGCTGCAAGGGCTATTGTTGAGGATGTGCAAAGAAAGTTTGCTGCCCCTCTCATTTGAGATTGAGACAGTGATATGCCATGCAAGAGGATGCACCGTCTGCCAGACGGTCCTCTCCGGCCCTCTGTCATGATTGTTGTTGTTGCCAAGAGAGACTGAAGTTGAAAGCCGACTGGCACTGCCATATATATGGCTCAGCTGAAGCGATTACCGTTACGGTCAGGTACTCGGAATAAGAATCATTTTTAGTAGACAAAAACAACAGACACAGCACGCATTTACACGCAGTCACTGCATACGGTATGCTGGTGGAACTCACTGCTACCAAGTTCTCAGGTGTCTCTGTGAACTTCACACACGTGAAGTGACTCGACATCCCTGTGCAAAACAGCTGCTAGCTAGCAGCTGCTATAGTGTCTGCAACGCACTGGCAGCATGACATCACAGTGTATAATGGACTTTATCTTTGGCAAAGTATCCAAAGGACTCTTTGTCTGGTTGAGGGGGCCTCAGCTGGAACATCAGCAGGCCCAATTGATTAATGGCAATGATACCATGCATTCAAGCTGAATTGCTCAGCATGGCCCGGGAGGGATCAGTAATTGATGTGAGTTCTGCAACTTCCCAGTTGTAGAAGCTACTCTTGATGTCCTGCACTGCAGCCAGCTCACAAATGATGGAGGTACCCAAACAGATATGGGGGCATGCACTTGATGAAGATTTGTACAATGCCTCTCATGTTCGCTGGATTTGGAAGCTGTTGCTGATGCATCATTTGCTGCTTGTCTTCCTTCTGTCTCACAGTCATAAGTACAACAATCAAGCGCTGTTGACTCTCAATGCAAGGCGCTTGATAGCTGTTTCAGGCAGTTTCTGCTGCATGTCTCAGCAGCCTACGAGTGTTATGTATCTACTCCACGTTTCTGCAACCAGGTGGCTATCTGGTCCCGCAGTACAATATTGGGATATAGCTGATATGCAGAGAGCGCTGAATCCCTGGCTGGATCGTGACCAGTCTTGATGATATGTGCCTCAATGAATGCCCTGCATGCAATGAAAGTCAACACAAACGCATGGGTAGAGCTTTGCAGCACAGCAGTTGTCGTTGGTGGTGGAGTTTGCTCAAGGTCTACAGCTCAAGTGAAGAATGCAGACTACCTGTGCACAAACGGGGTGGACTATGGTGAATTACATTGCCCTGGGCGGTCGGTAACTTTCGCAAACAGACTCCAGCAAGCAGATCAAACGGGAGACTTCACCCCTCACCTCTGATAGGTGAAGCCACTTGGTGTGCATACAGGGTCAGTCATGAGCGTTCTGCTCAGAGGGCACAGAAACTCCGACGGCGCTGCAGCATCAAGTTCATGTTGCAGCTCATCTGACACATCATACATGAGTGGCGGACTGTGCAGCAGCTGGAACTCCTTTCAGATGATTCTGTCTGTAGCACAGCATACCAGTCCAGAAGATACTGAAGTTAGTGGCAGCAATAGCTTTGATGCAGTACATTGACCCTCTAAGTAGATGTGTGCCCAAGCAGTTGAGAAACAATGTACTTAATCTATAAGTTAGGCACGCACAAGGTGCAGGAAGCTGCCAACAGCAATGGCTGCGCTGCATGATTATGCCAGTTGGTTTGTGGCCTATTTCTCACCTGCTGACTGCTGTCCAATAGGTCTGTGATTGACAGCTGCTGTGCCAGAATAGCTGCAGCTCCAACCGCAGCAGCTGCTGCAGCCGTCGACACACCTGATTGACCACAGACTGCCATGACTGCTGCAGCTGCTGCGCAGGATAATGTCCTTTGTGGGCCGTTTCTGCCATGCATATTAGCATCTATGAGGTAGCTGCTGTGGCTGTTGAAGCGGCCTACTCCAATTGCATCACAGTCAGAAAAGCATTTCTGCAGATTGCAGAAGATTACAGAAGATTTTGAGGCTTGTGATCGGTAGTAAGATGTGATCTTTTCCATACTCATGAGACATCACAGGTACTGTTGTACCGTCCTAGCCCCCTGCCTCGGCTGTACCTGTTGCGGTAAGGAGGTTGTACAGTCCTGTTGCGCCTGATGAACCCTCTGCTGAGAGTTCGATGTGGTGCTGCATGTCTGCTTTATGTACACATCAGCGTTGTCCTTGGCGAAGGGTAAAAACTGGCTAGTTGACAGGTGCAACTGGCTGTGCTGTTGAGCAGTTACTGTTGAAGCCACTTGCCGCTGCACAGTCACCACCAGTACAAAGTGAGAGATATAGCTGCCTTGGTACTTTTGTTGGCCCAGCCATCAATGCCATCATCGTACCTGCTTTAAAGCCATTAGAGGCTGGTAACCAAGGGGAACTACGATGAATGCAGATACCAATCTCAAGTACGTACTTGCAGCACAGAAACAGAGCCTGCTGAGGAAGTAAAACCACCAGCCCCACAGTATAAGCATTCCTGTGACAAACATGCTTCCTTGCCGGCGACGATCCGGCCCAGGACAGTACAACAGTACAGCTTTGTTGTGCTGGGGGTGCAATGCACAGTCAGCCCGCAGCTTGCAAATAAGGCATAGTATCTTTATGTGTCATAAAACAAACTGTTGAAATAAATGCAGAGTACTGCAATCACGCATACTAGCTGTTATCGCTGCACCCGCCACAGGGCGCTGCGTGCTTTCCATGCAACCGTTCTTTGTATCATCTTTTGCATAATATGACACCTTCACCTGCAGATGACACGGGCGCTTCGACACCACCAGCAGATTTGTGTTTTAAAACAAACGGACACTCCCCAGTTCTCCCCGACTCTGTCAGATGTGCCGCCTGTGTCTTGTTTGGCCGGCTTGTTCGCATGCTCCAGAAGCCTCTGCACGTTTCGCGCAACCTCGTAGCACAGTTCGCTCGAGCCAAAGCCGTCTCATCAGCTTACCCTGTTGTTCTTGTCACACTACATGCTGAAAGGTGCACAGCTGCAGCTGGGGAAAATGCACGACAACCAGATGCAGGCACCCTACTCACCCCTGAATTTTTCAGACAACACTCTCACGACATAAGATCAGACTTTGATGCAAGTACTGAGGCAGCAACCATGTAAGAACATTCCACTGTCAGGAATCATGTCATTGGAACAGCACAGGTCTAGAGAGCCAAGCTGTCTAGCTTAGAACAGTTCAAGAGCCCAAGCTGTCTAGTTTGGGCCAGTTCTCCTCCACAATCATTCTGTCTGTGTGAATCTGCACATGCTTCCTAATCATTCTTCCACGGGCGCCTGTACAGCTATGGCGTGTCAGTAATCACCCAATAGCATACAGAACCCTGCAGGCAAGAGTCAAGCTCCAAGCAGCAAGCAGTAAGCTGACTGCCTAGCATGTACTATTGTGGACCCTCTCTGCAGCTCTTCAAGTAGTATCCATGCTTGCAACCTGTAGGAAGAGCTCTACAGGTGCAGAGGACAACTTGGTCGTCACCTGGTTCCACTTGCATTGCAACTGGAGTGGCCGCAAGATGCACCAGCAGATCTGTTCAATCAGCACAGCAGGAAGATTATGGCTCTGGCTCTGATCACGGCTGCTAGATGACACCAATGGCCCATCCAAGCATGGAACTCTGCAAGGGTCAAGCATACCTTCTTTCATGAAACTTTGGGCCAATAATCTGCAACACCAGGTGTTGCCAGACGAGGTGCAAATGCGGTGAACGTTGCGATCCTTGTGACAACACCCACAGCACTTGCAAGCACAGGTAGAGGCGCACGGACACAAGGCTTGCATGAGGGGCACTTGTTCTCGGCATGATCTGATGTGGCACACCATCCTGTAGCAGCAAGTGGTCAGTGCAAGAGCGATAGGGGTGCTGACCTTTTCTGTGGTTATTTGCTGACTCTGGCCAAGCATGACACTGCCAGCCTCACGACCCCCAGGAAAAAACTGCCAGTGGATTCCGGGTCACTCCATCTTTGAAGGTAATGATATACAGTCACTGTGCAAAAGAGATAGAGCCATCCAACATTGGATGAGCTGGCACACTAACTGACATGCAAGGGGGCCGCCATCCAGGGACGACGCTGCCATGCTGGTGCTGCTGATATCAAGCCTGAGAGTCCTCTTACGTAAATTACTTGGGTTCTCCCCAGCGCTGCTTATTGCCACCTCCTCCATGGCCAGCAATGTGCCTGCACCGCGCCCATCTATTGTCTAATGTCAGCGGAATTGCCTGAAAGCTTTTACTGCCATGTTGAGCGTTCTGCATGGGCAGCCTTGTGACCTGCTGACCTTGGAAAGAGCAAAATTCTTACTTGACCTAGGCGTGAAGCACTCTGGATGTAGGCGATCTTTGACTGCTGCTATCTTGCCAGTGACAACTGTCATCTGTGAGCGCTGTCCAGCACTGAGCTCACGTTTACCAATCTTTTGCAGCGCATGCTGCTGGCCGCTGTTCACGAGAAGCTCTTTGTCCAAGTACAATCTTCCGAGCAGACAGACTTGGAGATCGCAATACTCTATGGTTCAAGCAAGTCGTACCAAATCTCAGGAGCAGCCCAGGGGGTTTCCAGGTATTGACTGTGCAATCCAGGTTAAACACTGTTACAAGTCTATAAGGACCAAGAGGTTTGTCAATCAAGTAGCCTGTCCTCCGCCAGGGGTTTTCGGTAGCGTGGTAGCAGTCCCTGCTTGGTGACCAGCTGGCTCCGAGCAGCCAGGGCTGGTCAAACCGATGTCAAGAAGATTGTGCCACAGGCGACGCATGATACGGACGGGTTATTTAACTTTACACAAATGTGTTAATGAGAGCGTTTGCGATCAAGATAGCCCATTGCGATGATGAAGCCGCGCGAACACTAGGAGCGAACGCGGTGGTATTCCAATAGCCATGAGCCTGCCTCCGCCCAATCAGCGACGCCAGCAACGCAGCCTCAATAGATGCTAACCTCATGTGACAGAGGAGAGGAGGGCAAGACAGCAGGCCGCTGCATACATAAATCAAGCCGAATCTGGGGACGCATTTTGCTAGACCTTCGTGAGGACAGCAATTGGCCAAGTAAAGACAGTATTTTTATGGATCTCAAACAATTAGAGCCCTGGACGCTATCAGGAGCAACCTCGTTATAACGTCTCAAGGGCTTCTATGTCTCAGTGAGCTTCGTACGTGAGCAGGGTCCGTGCTTCTTGAATGAGAATGCGCTATCTGGTCAGTGTTGCTTGATTTGACTGTCGACAGGAGCACTGCTTGCCAACCCCATTCCAGAGTTTTTTGTTGAGAGCAGGGGTACCTACCGGATACACGGCAGCATGAAGCGCCAGCGGGATGACCCGCCCCCGCCTGGCATGGTCAAGAGGCAGGCTGGGTAAGTTGGCCTGCTATCTGCCTATGCTGAATGTCCAACGCCCTGTCGATCCCTGGTGGCTCTCTTGGTGAAGTTGACCACCCAGAGGAGTCAGAAAGCATTTAGTTACCGTACAAGGACAAATCTTTTGATTGCAGGGTGCAGAGGGGGCCACCTCCTGGAAACATCAACCCAGGGGCAGTGCATCGCCTCACTACTAACGATGCCTTAACCTATCTACGGGAGGTCAAGAACAGATTTGCTGATAAGAAAGATGTGTATGATACATTCTTGGAGATAATGAAGGAGTTCAAGGCACAGCGGTAAGCTGGTTATTGTTGCCGGGGTGGTAGACGAGCCAGCCACGTTGACAGGCAGCAGCTGATCAAGGCATCCTCCGGGGCTTGTCCACCATGAAGCAATGCCTACGTGGACGCGCATTGCCTGCTTAGATAGCAGTTGGCAGCACCATCGTCATTATGGCCTTGTGTCTTCTGTAGGATCGACACTGCCGGTGTCATCATGCGCGTGAAGGATCTCTTTAGGGGCCATAAGGAGCTTGTGCTGGGGTTCAACACTTTCCTGCCAAAGGTTAGCAGCATGCAGCAGCTGCTCATGGCCCTCAAGCGGATATATGCTGCTGCCTTGACCTGGTGTACACCAAGTTGCGCCTCAGGCTGACATACATCTTGAATCTTATGCAGGGGTACGAGATACAGCTAGCTGACGTGGCGGATATGGACGACGTAAGTGTTCGCTACACAGGGCGTTTGCAACCAGTTCCAGTCGCACCATCTACCAGCACTCTCGCTGTACTGCAGAATGTACACTGACTGTACCTGCTTGTCATATGCAGGAGCCACCAGCACAGCAGATGATGAACAAGCAGCCAGTAGAGTTTGATCAGGCAATAAATTATGTAAACAAGATCAAGGTGGGGAACGTTCACAGCATTGCCAGCAGCGCGGTCCTGCTTTCATCTGACTGGGGAAACCGATGTATGTTGTCAGCAGCAGCATTTCAGGCATTGCGAGGGTGCTTCTACATGCGCATTGAACCTGTTAGCACGTCCAATCATCCCATGCGATTAGCACATAGTGTTGCAGCTTTCTCCTGAGTGTGCAAGTCATGGAGCCTGCGAGGCCATCCATGAGTGCTGTACTACTTGACACTTCTTCTACTTTCTTTCTTCTATCTTTCTTATTCTACTTTTGTGACTGGCCTGCAGACACGCTTTGCACAGGATGAGCGTGTCTACAAGGCATTCCTGGAGATCCTCAACATGTACAGGAAGGGTCAGAAGACCATAACACAAGTATACGACGAGGTGAGCAGCACAGAACATGTGTGTAAAGCAGCAACAGTTGCGCTGGCAACATCTATGACTGTTGCAACATACGTGCACTCCAGCACACTATACCTCGTTTGCAATGCCTAAACAAAGGCACTTTTCATTGTTCCTGAGCTGACGCCTACTACCGCTTTGCTTGGATTGTTCAGGTGGCTGTGCTGTTCAGGGCACACTCTGACCTGCTGACAGAGTTCACTTACTTCCTGCCAGACAACTCTCCACCACAGGTGTGCAGCAGCAGCTCTAGCAGCAGCAGCCACAAACTCAATAGCCTTGGCCTGATCAGCAAGAGAGGTGATGTTCTCATTATAACAGCAACTTAGGTGCATCTGTGAGCAGCACAGTGCAGGTGAATGCTTGCAGCTGCCAGTGCCAAGGGTCAATCAGACGCAGCTCTTCAATGTGCCCAGGAACGTGGCTTTCCAGTGCCCGCATGTGGCTCAGCATGCAGCAGCATTGATCTCAGCAGATGTGTTGTGTGGTGCAGGGCGGCCACCCACTGTTCCGCAACTTGCCTGGAGCCCGTCAGAACATGGGTGCTTACGGGCGTCCACAAGCGGGCCTAGGGCCTGGTGGCCGGATGATAACAGGCGGACAAAACAGGGGCTATGGTGCAGGTGGGCGGTAGAGCTGCATTATTACCTCTGCAGCAGTTGGAGCAGTGCAGGATTCCACAGTGCTCAGGGATGACTGCTGAAGCCAAGCTTTCAGGCAGTCTGGCTGCAGCTGTTGCAGGGCTTCTCGTGCTGTTGCTGTGGTCGAGTCGTGTTGAGATACACTGTGCATCTCAATGACATACACTGTCTTGATGATGGCATGTGGAGTATCGCAGGTGGTTATGGTGGTGCTGGTGGTGCTGGCATCAACAAGCGCAAAGGCATGCGGCCAGGAGAGATGGGCAGGGAGGATGATTACGGTATGGGCTCAGGGCGCTTTGGCGGACCACTCGACAGGGAGATGCAGTTCTTTGAGAAGGTGAGTTTGCAAAGTGCACCCATTGGTGACAGGCATTGCAGTGCTGGCTCAAGAACATATCTGTTCATAGTTACAACGCTTGCATCCAAACTAGTGTTTACCCTTGGCTTATTACCTGTTCTGATGCGCATGTCCTATGAACTGCCCTTGGTGGCATTTTGTATGTGCTTTTGCACATGGCTCTACTGACTGCTGCTTTGCACCTAATGCCTATGTGTGTTACCTTGGCTGAGCAGGTCAAGGCCCGACTGCGCAACCGTGAACTGTACCAGGACTTCTTGAAGTGCCTTAATCTGTACGCCCAGGAGATTATCAGCAGGCAGGAGCTGCTTAATCTGGCACATGTGAGCAACAGCAACGGCACATTAATCAGAAATAGCAGCTACTTCAATGCTGCATCAGAAATGACAAGAAACTTCTGACAAAATATGCACTTCGCCCAGTGACATTGAGCATACTGGCTACCACAAGAGAAGCTCACATGTTATCTGCCTTGTTATGCAGCATGCGATCATTCTTGTTGGCTCTTGCTGCTCTCTGGTTGCTGGGGCAGCCTGACCAGGATCTTCACCACCTGACAGGCAGCATGAGCAGTTTTACCATAGGAATGAACATGTCAGCAACAGGCCGTACACATGTGTCCAACACAGTCGAGGACATAGCATGTGCAACCTTGAGCATGCAAACCTGGATACTATCCGGACTAACCATGGTAACAAGCATAGAAACCTCCTGAACAGGCAGCTGCTAATGGCTTGTTGTATATTCAGCACTTTTGAGCACAGCACAGTCAAGGAGTGCAACATCTAGGCTGACAGGCTGCTTGCTGCATGTTTCATTCTTTGCAGGACATCATAGGCCGTTATCCCGACTTGCTGGACGGCTTCCAGCGCTTCCTGCAGCGCTGTGAAACCATGGACTCCGTAGACAGCGAGATGCGCAGCCAGTTTGGTGCGGGCAAGATCAGTGCCAAGGACATGGCCAGGCTCAAGGGTCAAAGTGTTCGGTGGGTGCAAGGAGCCGGGAAAATTCAGCAGCACAGTACAGGTACAGGCGTTAAGGAACAGTGCTTTGTGTGCCAACCAACAAAGCCAGCAGATGTTTGCAGCTTTTCCTCTTGCAAGGCCACAAGTATACACTACTCTGGTTTGTGTGTGTGCAGGGACAAGATGTTGAGCAAGCCTATCAGTGAGGTTGCAGCTGAGTACAACCCTGACGACCGCTGCACGCCCAGCTACGTCCGCATCCCTGGCAGCTTCCCTAAGCTCAAGAGCACAGGCAGGACACCACTGGGCGAGGAGGTGCTGAATGATGGCTGGGTGTCCATCATCAGTGGATCAGAGGACTACAGCTTCAAGGTAGGTGAACAGCGTTGTTTACTGCAATTCACTGACTTGGCAACTGTTGTTGGGACAAGTGGGGACCTGTTGCAACACAGCAACATGATGAACTGTGATAATCTGACGTCTGGTGTTGCTGGTGTGAGGGGCCCCAACTGAGGTTCCAAGTGACCTAGGTTGAGGCTGTCACCCTTTGAGCTGTGCCTTACGAGCTGTCTGTCGTGCTTCTGCAGCTGATGCGTAAGAACCAGTATGAGGAGGCTCTTTTCCGCTGCGAAGACGACCGCTTCGAGCTGGTGAGTCTGTTCATGGCCCAGGCAGAATGGCAGTCGCCACCTTCCATGTTACAGCTGCAGCAGAAGCAGAGCGCTCAGATTCCACTGCCTCTCCACTAAGTGATTAGCTCACCAATGAATAGTATATTTCCCAGTATCTTTTCCAGGTGTGTTGCTATATCCATTTCTCACACCACCTCTTGCAGGACATGTGCATAGAGACCAACAACTCAACCTTAAACAAGCTGCGCCCGCTGCGAGATCAGTTTATGACCATGAGCCCTGAAGACAAGGCACTCTATCGTCTGCCTGAGGATGCCCTTGGTGCAATTCACTTCCGGGCGGTCGAGCGCATCTATGGTGACCAGGGGCCACAGATAGTGGAGCTCATGAGAAAGAACCCCACTGTGGCCATTCCTGTAATCATTGTGCGCTTGGAACAGAAGGGCCTGGAGTGGCTCAAGGTAAGTGGCCCCTGTAGTGAGTCTTCTGTTACCTCTTCTTGCTGCCGGTGTGCTTTAGGTGGTGTTTGGGATTATAGCTTGGACAGTGTTGGGTGGGCACTGAACGTGGCGTCCCTGTGGCTTCATGCATCTGTAGGTGCGTGATGAGATGAACAAGCTGTGGCGCAAGGTGTTTGAGCAGAACTACCACAAGTCCCTTGACCACCGCAGCTTCTACTTCAAGCAGAGTGACAAGAAGAGTCTCATGCCAAAGGCCATGCTGCAAGAGGTGAGGCAGGTGGCCAGTCACTCCATGGCAGGCACTACTAGTGATTGAATGCAAGCTCTGTGTCATGAACACCACAGTCTTGCTTGCACCCAAAGCATTGAACACTGCACACTTTGATGGCCGGTTAGTAGAGGGCTTCGCACAATGTAAAACCGCAGTCATAGCACCTGGAAAGCAAGGCTTTGGGGGAGGGAGCGTCTGGGCATTGGTGCATAGCTGCCTCAGCTGTCCAGGACTGTTGTCTTCCTCTCTCTCTCTGTTACTCAGGTCCGTGATGCAGCCGAAAAGCGCCGCCTGGACGAGCGTCAGTTGATGTGCCTTGCAACTGGCAGCCCCAACAGCATTATTCTGCAGCCTGATCTGGTATATGATTACAACTCAGACATTGTGTTTGAGGACTTGTACCAGGCAGTTGTGTATGGCATTGAGGAGCAGCTGACAGGTGATGTGCGTGAAGCAGTGCTCACATTCTGGCACGCAATGGTGGAGCCATTCTTTGGGCGGGGGCAGCGGCAGTACCAGCAGCTGCACACAAAGACAGAGCTACAGCAGCTGGAGGCAGAGGAGCATGCTGGTGAGTCTCGACTGCAGTAAGCGGGTTTTACTTGCACCAGCTGCTGCCAGATGGTAAACCTTCTCGGACTCTGCCAATCCACTCAGGTCCCCATTAGCCACTACCCTCAGAGTGCTGTATCCACTGCTCAGGTCACTGCATGCTGCATGATGCTGTGCACATGCACTCAGCGGGGGCTCCATGTTGGTGGGTCCTGCCTGCGTCATTTCCGCCTGCAGAGAAAGCATCAACAAGTGATGATGAGGGTGATGAGAAGACAGGCAAGGCCGAGGATGGTGCAGAGAGTGCGGGTGTGACAGGCACAGACGCAGCAATGACTGATGCAGGTCAGACACCCGAGCCTGGTACCACACCTGAACCAGAGGATAAGGATGACAAGGGTGATGCACTGGCAGCCCTATTAGCAGCAGGTGGGCTGAGGGCCATGTTGGTCGTGAGAACCCTAGTTCTTGGAAGACAAAGAAGGCTGCCTCATATCCACATGGCCCTTGAAAGCCTCGGTCTGCTTAGTCATATCTAGCTTAAAGTCCATTGGAGGAACACATCAGATATTTCAGCCACAAGTGGTGCACCCCCTTGGATAGGCCTCCCCAACATCCTGGCGCACACAGACATGCGGAGGTGTGCTGATTGATGTGCTGATTGGTGTGCTGATGCTGTTCCCGCAGGTGCTGGTGACTTGTCCGAGCATGAGGGTGATGGCAAGAAGTCGGGGCTCAGGGACATGAGTGTGGACCCCACCAAACATGACGAGGAGGTCGAGGCAGAACCAGATAGGTGGGTGGTGTGGGTGCTGTATCAGTTCTTGGCAGTGGGTGCATGGCCGCAACGACACATGCTCTTCTGAGGCAGGTGGTGCAGTGTTGTTCCATGTGCCACAGTGCCAGGAGGGCTGGATCACAAGCATGACACATGCTGGGTTGATGAACCAGGCTGGCGTGGCTATACTTTGTAGGTACTACAATGTATGCAAGCCTCTCAACACACGGGCCAATGCAGCAGCTGTAGCAGCAGACCTCCAGCCAGACTTCGACTGGCGCAAGCAGCATGTGCTGTATGGCAATGACAACCACTACTTCTTCTTCAGGTGAGCGGCCCAGCAACTGGCGGTCGCTGAGGCTTCCCTCCGGCGTCTTTCCTTATCAACAACCTAGCAGCTTGTGCCTGGTTGGTTGTGCTGCTTGCTGCATTGTGCCAAACAAGAAAGAGGCCATTGTGCCTGTCAGTAAGCTGTGCCGTTGGGGGTTTCCTGCTCCGCAGGTTGCACCGTCATGTGTTTGACCGCTTGGCAGCTGCACAGCGATGCGCTCGTGAGAAGAACCAGCCACAGTTTAGGCAAACGGGTGACGAGCACATCATTCGCAGGATGGAGGACCCACAGGTGTGAGAAATGCTGTTTAGTTGGTGCTGCCTGTACTCCACAAGTTGCGTGCTTGTGTGCCATCGCTTCTTGTGATAGTGTCATCTCACCTTCATGGCTGTGGGAAATGAACTTTTTGGCTGCTGTCTTGCTTGCATCAGTCATAGGCCTCCAACAACCTCTCTGGGGACCCATGCCGCCATGTTTGAGAACCGCAGATACTGGCAGGCCTGCCTGCAAGTCTGCGCCTTCAATGTGCAGTGCTCTTGCTGTACTGTCCGTCTGTGATTCCTTCACTTCATTGGCAACGCTGGCCAACAGCAAGAGCACTGTGCATCGAAGGAGCTCAACAGGGGTCCTTTGTACCAGGCATGCAGTGAACAACCAACACAGGGCGTTGGCAGCCATCTGTGGTGCTAATGAGTGCGCAACTACTGGCCATTTGTTCTAGTACTAGCCAGCTGCTCTAGGCAAACTGATCAAAATGCTGTGTGCAGGCTGAGGCTGCTCGTGCTGAGGAGGCACAGCGCCTGCACCGTGAGTTCATGTCCATGTTGCGCAAAGTCCTGGATGGTCACATGGACAGCAGCACTTTTGAGGACCAGTGTCGTGCACTGCTCGGCACCAACAGTTATGTGCTGTTCACACTAGACAAGCTCATCCAGAAGTTCATCAAGCATATGGCGGTGAGTGGGCTTGTACATGAACAGGTCTCTTGCAGCACACAAAGTCATCACCTAGTATTGGCTCCTTGTATGTTGTCTGTGCCGTGTGCTAAGGTTGATAACACATTGTACCACTTGATTCTCATCTTGGCCATCTCCCTGCTTACAGAGCATGGTACAAGATGAACAGACCATGCGCTTGTGTGAGCTCCACAAGTACGAGTTTGCTCGACGGCTGCCCATCAGTGACGAGGTCTACCGGTCAAATGCTAACATCTTGTTGCATGATGAGCCATGCTACAGGTATGTTCTGCTGGCTCAGAACTAAGGAAGTCTCATCTGCAACTTGCCTTCTCCCTCAGTGCGCACAGCATATGCTTGTGCAATGCTGTTCATTAGCCAGCTAGCTCGTAGACCCAAATATGACTTTGTTGGGCAGTGTGTATTGAAATCCTCACACCTTGCTTGCTGCCTGGTTGTGGCAGGTTTGCCTTTGTGGAGGGCATCACCAGCGGCGGTGAGGTTGGCAATGACCATGCGCAGTTCACCACCAGCAGCAGCAGTCTCGTGAAGCAGGAGGCTGCTGCAAATGGGCAGCCACAGGTCATTGAGGGTGGTCAGCTGCAGCTGCAGCTGCTGGATCCTGACAAGAGCGAGCAGCAGCCTCTGGGCCTGGACTCAAGTTTCCAGGAGTACATGAAGTAAGTGGCATTCAGTGGTGTGAGTGATGTTGCTGGTGGCAGTTTGCAGTCTTTGCTTGTGCTGCAGTGCTTGAGGGAAGACCTCTTGTCTCCCTCACCGCTGATACAGCAGGCTTGAGTGTCTCTACTGGTGTAATTCCAAGAGATTCTGGCAGCTCTGTGGACCACATGAACTGCCACTATGATCTTGCTTACTCACTCACTGGCTTTTCTGTCATATGTTGTGATTGCAGGGCGCTGATGTCATCCCCAGCCGGACCCAACAAGGACAAGGTCTTCTTAGCTCGCAACACCGGCGCTAGCAAGGGTGCTGCTGACGACAGTCAGCGGCTGATGCAGGTGCTGCAACATGTGGCAGTGGCAAATGGCCTTGAGTGCAAGATCAGCTGCCAAAACAGCAAAGTGTCTTATGTGCTAGACACCGAGGACATAATCTACAGGCACCGCAGCAGCAGCAGCAGCAAGGCACCAGAGGGGCAGCCAGCAGACAGCAGGGCCATCAAGTGGCATCAATGGCTAGAGAGGCGGGCAGCAGCGATGGCGGCCCCTGTAGAAGCAGCAGCACCAGTAGTAAGCCAGCCAGAAGTGCCAGTGGGGGCAGCCTAGATACAGCCAATTGGTCCAGTGGTCAACCTCGTGGCTGGAATTGGTTCAACAAGCCACTGCTGTTGCAAACTGCAGCTGGTACATGCCACGAAATATCAGCTGGGCTCTGGCCAGCCACAGTTCCTTGCCTGGAACTCAAGGCCTTCGCTGCTGCCAGAACAGCAGGCATTTGTTGGACTTGTGGTAGTTGCTGTGTATCCGTGTGTGTTACCTACTGCATCTGGGTGACTGTGGGTGTTGTTGGCACTGTGGCGCTGCTTCTGTGCCATCAGTGATCTTTCTGTGTGGCACAGCTCTTTTTGTGCGTTCTGTACTTGACGCTCGATCAGGCTGGCAAGTGTGTGCTGTTTTGATGTGGTGATAATTTCCTCTTGCTTTGTGCCGCAGTAGCTGCAGGCCTGTGGCATTGCTGTTGCTCCTGCTGTTGCTCACGCATTAAGAATCACAGACAGGGTCATAGTATCTTCCTGTGAGGCATGCACTCATGTGGTGCTGCAAGCCTGCCCCTCCAGCCAGTAAACGTATCATGCATCACTTTGGTTTGAATTACTGCATTTCTGGAAGCTGTGTAGCCAGCCAGCATTGTGGCCGCTATCTTATTGTTTTCTTCTCAGGCTACTCTAAGATAATGCAGTTTCCATTACCAGTATGCTAAGGGTTGTCTTACCTTTTGTGTCCAAACAGATTGTGTTCAAACAGAAACGGTGAGTTGCAACCCAGACGGATCTCATGCTCAGCGATCTTTAATGCTCACTGTCGGACAGGCATGTTGGTTTGCCTGCCTAGGCTTCAAGTCATACAGTTACAGTACGCTATACTCTTACTGTGTAAGAGTAGCTCTTGAAGGTCATCCCTCAGTGTAGTGTGTGACTGTTACATAGAAATTTATATAGAAATTGAGCCCATGCAACATTGGATGAGCTGGCAAGTATTCTATTAATGAGCTGACATGTGAGTTCATATGTAGATTCAGGAAACTGGCAAAGCCAGAGCTCGGGCCCTTGGCAGCCGCCCAACCATTATGCAATGGGATAAAACCTCAGGGGATGCATAAGCAGCACTGGTCAATGTTCATAAGAGTCAATGGCATGACATGTCACGGTCAATGACTAGCACCAGCGCACTGCGCACTGGCAGTGCTGCTGCCATGGTTGCTGTGACTCAAAGCTCCAGAGATCGCGTCAGTGGTGACTGACATGTACAACCCCATCGCATGCCAGTTCAGGGGCCGCCTCATCCAATGTATCAGTGGTGACCTGCATGTACAGCTACCAATACCGCATGACCTGGTCGACCAGGAGAGCAACATACAGATTTGCTGTGTGCCTTGAAGGCAGTTTCTCCCCTGAGGGTGGTCTAATCTTGGTGTGCCAGTGTGGCTGAGCCACCAAGTACATTATCCCAAGGGCCTTGCGGCCGGAAAGGGTAACTTACTTCCTTCCAACATACAGAGTGCTACCTTGGCTCTATATGTGAGCAAGTGACCTCTCAACTTACGATCCAACCATGGGCTGTCTTTCTGACATCACGCTCCTGCCAGGAGTTTCGATCAGCCTTGTCCATCTTGAACATGATAATTTGATACTATAAGGCTTTCTAGCTCAGCAGCAGGGTGCTACGTGACGAAAAAGAACCCACTTGCACAGGAATCCCATCTGAACATCATCATTGCTCACGATGTAGTCAACAACTTTGCCCAATCAGCAGCATCAATGAACAGCCTTGTATGAGAAATGTATTACAATGTTGTGAATGTAGTGCCAACATTGCTTGCCTGGTGAGATTTCCACCTGCTGCAGTGTCAGTAATCACTGGTGCATATCTAATGTCAGTTGAGAGGGCCAAAGAATGGCTGCACAACCATCCTGTATGTTGCCTGCAGGGTGCTACTGTACGCCTGCTTCTTTTGGGGTTTTGGTGTCCATTGATAGCGCATGTATCCCTGCTTTGATCTCGTCATCTAGGAGTTTGTAAATCAACTGGTGCCGCTGTACCAGCCGCTTGCCTTCGAACTCTGCTGACACCACCTCAACCCTGTAACACATGCCACAACAACTTCATTGCACCAGCCATATACCCACTGGTCAGCCTGAGACAGTTTTGCACCTGAATCACTTCACACAAGTGCCGACCAGCTGCCGCAGCCAGGCTCTGCTAGAAGCTGGCTGTGCAATGGACAATGACTGCAATGCTCAGCTGCTGACATACTTCACAGACACACCAGATGCATCCACTGCCTGAGGCACAATGCATGGGGCTGTTGATGCACGCCTTCTGCTGGTTGTGACCACCAACCTGAAGTGAGTTTCTGCGTCTGCAGCTCCTGTTGGATTGCCACTGTGTCCAGCATGCTTATGGCTCTCATTTACAATCCTCAGTGTTACAGGAGATAAGGCAATTTCTATCTTACGCTGCATGGAGGTCTGGATGGGTCTGACAGGCTCCACTGAAGCAGCCATCACGCGCAGGCAGCTTCTGGCAAGCATCTCCTAGCAGGGGCGAGTCTTAGCAGCAGTAAAGAGGCTTTGGGTGCAAGGCTTCTGATCCCTGATACTCCCACGACCTGAACGAGCGTATGGTGATGTTTACTCCGTTGGGGACCCAGCGCATGGGAGCAGTCTCTGAGCATCGTCAACTCAGCCATAACACACTCTGCCCCCGCGCCTTCCATAACCACGACTTCCGCGACCTGAGTTACACGGCTCTCGCTGTTGATCGACGACTCTAGGCTGCATTGATCGTGTATTTTTCCGGTCCTCTCATGCTATGGACGAGATATCGCAAGAAGTGCAGCCCTCGGCAAGTGCTGAAGACTGGCGCCAAGCTTTAGAAAAAGTTGTTCCATGTTGTATTGTACTCAAGTGAGCACTGCGATTGCACCCCTGGGGGTCTGGCTTTCGACACCATGTCCAGTTGCTGGAGCTCCACCTCTTCCCATCTTTTTCGCTGCAATCACCCGACCCATTGATGATTATCCAACCTAATAACACGTCTTATAACCGTAAACAGCAGGCGCTCACAACATACAAGCTGGATTGCCTCTCTGGGACTTGCACTGCCCTAAACTTGCCCACTCCTAATGACATACTGCAACCGGCTGTGCTGCATACAGGATAACGCAAACTCGTGCGTTTGACACTGAGCCAGCCTCATCCAGCTATGCCACAGGTACTTGAGCGTACTTCCTTCTCAAGGAAGACCTCCAGCATGGCCAGCTGAACCCACTGTTGCTGCTCAGCCCTCGGGCATCAGCCGATTCACAATCTTAGCCTATGCACGATCATACTCTGCAGGTTTCATCGTCGACAGGACCAGGGGCATCATCTGTACCAACAGGCATGTAGTTACTCCAGGTGAGCAAGGCCTCCTGACCTGCGGCACCTGCAGCACCTGCAAAGAGCTTAGAATGCAGTCTGAAACCCATACTCAGAACTTCCACCTAATCTGCATCACAGGTGTTGGAGGTGAACGTTTTCTCGAATAAGCATGTTGTGCCTGCTGCAGTGCTTTGCCAGGCTGCCTCGACTGCCACAGGAATCTGACCTCAAGCAACCTTGTTGATCATGCTCTGCAGGTCCCATTGTGGCCGAGGCCATTTTTCTCAACAGAGAGGAGTTGCCAGTGTATCCTGTGTACTATGATCCAGTGCATGACTTCGGCTTTCTGCGCTTTGATCCTTCAAAGCTGCAGTTCATGCAGGTGGGTGAAGCGCTAGCATGGCAATCCATGTGCGGGGTTGCAGGGCAGCAGCTTCAAGTGTAGTCACAGCAGTTTGAACAAAACGGATAGAATTTGATGGCAAAATCTAGGCAAGGTTGTGTCCATTGAAGACATCACCAAGCCTGCATGCCATGTGGGGGCACACTGATTTTTGCACACTCTGTATTGACTGAGTCCCTGAGAGCAGCTGGAACCGTTGACTGCAACTGATATGACACTTGCAGGTTCAAGAGGTGCCTCTTGCACCAGAAGCAGCAGCAGTTGGCCTGGAAATTCGTGTGGTAGGCAATGACAGCGGAGAAAAAGTTTCCATCTTAGCAGGCACACTGGCACGGTTGGATAGGGATGCCCCACATTACGGGCGCAAGGGGTACAACGACTTCAATACAGTAAGTATGGTTGCTCTGGGCTGGATGAATCTGGAGTTCAGTCACCTCTCATGCAAGTGTCTGCCATGCAGCTGTCAGTGCATGGCGCCCGGGCTATACCAATGCGGAGGCTTCTCAAGAATCTACAATCGCCTGTGTCAAGCAACCACTGCTGTCATGCAGAGCCAACATATGGAATAAAACTTTGTGGTGATTGTGGTGGAAGTATATGCTGCTGCAAATTTAACCTACATGTGCATGTGTGTTGCAGTTTTACCTCCAAGCTGCCTCAGGCACCAAGGGTGGCTCCAGCGGCTCGCCAGTCATTGACAGCCAGGGCAGGGCCATTGGCCTCAACGCAGGGGGGAAGAACAAAGCGCAGTCAGCATACTACCTCCCTCTGGAACGTGTAGTGCGGGCGCTGGTGGTGGTGCAGCAGCACTGGCCCCTGGGTGGGCAATTAAGCAGCAGCTGGAGTGCTGCTAGAGTAAGCAGGGGTGATCTGCAGACAACATTTGTGTTCAAGGGCTTTGATGAGGTCAGGCGGCTGGGTCTAAGGCAGGAGACTGAAGCAGCAGTCAGGGTGGCCAAGGCACGCAGTCATGGAGCACCAGGTGTGGAGCAGCAGAACTCTGACAGCTGGGCATCCTGCTGCCCCACATTACTATGATGGCGGTTTCTGTCAGAAAGCTGCATTTGGGCCTGAGGCTGAGACTGGCCAGATGATGCTGTTATCAGTGATACTCATGATCGCATGGATCTGACGCTGGTGGTGTTCTAACCATTCTGGCGCAGGTGTGACTGGTGTCCAGCTGCACACAGTTGGTCTCTTGGTGGTTGATGCTACTGTACCTGGCAGTCCAGCAGAGGCAGTGTTGGAGCCTGGTGATGTGCTCGTGCGCATCCAAGGACAAGTAGTGTCACATTTTTTGGCTCTGGAGGAGCTGCTAGATGACTCAGTGGGACAAACCATAGAGCTGCAGTTGGAGCGGGGAGGCCGGCCACTGACAGTCCATTTGCCAGTTACCGATCTGCACAGTGTCACACCCAACAGGTGGGCTATTATCACTTACTGCGGCGTGCAGCAAGCATACAATGACTGCTCCCTGTCTGGTCATTGCACTCTTCCCTTCAGGGGCCGGTTGTTTCCAACCATATGGTCAGTGCCGATGTTGTCCACACATTGAAACCTGGATCTCTTGACCTGTAGCAAGGTAATGACTTATTGGCTGTCTGCTGTGCTGGTTTTGCTGCTTGTGGTAGCATGCTGGAGCTTGCTGGCGGGTCAGTGCATGCGCTCAGCTACCAGCAGGCGCGCAACAACAGGGCAGTTGTTGGCCAGGTGTACGTGGCAGAGCCTGGCTACATGCTGGGACGTGCTGCAGTGCCAAAGTTTGCCCTGATTACTGCATTGGATGGGGTATCCACCCCAGACCTGAACTCATTTGCACTGGTGCTAAGGAGCCTACAGGCAAGCACACCAGCTCCTTTAAGCTGGTTTTATTCCTGCTGTTCTTGAGCTTACTACTAGAGGTGCCCAATGTCTGTGTTCACATACCCACTGCTGGCAGATGCTGGCAGATGCATCACACCATGTCTTCGTTGTTGTGTGGTGTGCTCCATACAAGCGTGACAAGCACTTCACAGCATACCTCAGTGCAGCAAATGCTCCAACACTTTGACACCAGGTTTGGCACCTCAGTGCACTACCATCATATTCTGATACTTGTTGTTTACATCTGCAGCATGGCTCACGTGTGCCGCTTGAGTACATCACATTTGGAGAACGGCACAGACGCAAGAGTGCCATCCTTCAAGTCGACCGACAGTGGTATGGTGTTCCACTCCACTGGGTGCGTGATGACGCAGCTGGTGTCTGGCACCCCAGCGAAGACTGGCCCCCCTTGCCGCCTGGGGTCAAGGATGCAGCAGCAGCTCGTCTGCTGTTGGCCAACTCTGCTGCCGGTGGCTGCAATGTCACAATTCACCAAGGTCCAGCAGCAGTGCCTGCAGGAGATCAGATAGCAGACATCTGTGCAGCAGCTGACGCTGTCATGCCTGCCCCTGCAGTTGATGTCGCAGCTGTGGTGCAAGCAGTTCACCCTGTAGTGGCAGCAGCGCGCAGTAGGCTGGAGTTGATGAAAGCTACGGCAGCTGACAGTGATCATCCCAGTACCAATGCTGTTGCAGCTTCTGTTGCCCCCAGCAATGGTGATGTGGTCACCGAGGAGGTTGAGCGCAGGATCCTGAATTGCCTTGTGCTTGTGGATGTTGACATACCACTGGTTGCCTTATCAGACGGCGTGCATGCCCGCAGCTTTGCAGGCAATGGGCTGGTGGTGCATCATGGAGAGGATCTGGGTCTAGTACTTGTGAGTGTGCAGTAGGACCTGTGGGTGCAGCGTGATAATGAGGCCTGCATCACAGGCATATCGTGTTCAATCCAATGCTCCTGCTTGATGAGTTGATGCAGCCAATGGTGCTGCTACAGAGCTGGTCCATCATGACTGGAGCCCTCTCACCCATGTCTCTGTCTTTATGATATTCATGTCCGACTGAAATGCCTGCAGGTTGATCGCAACACTGTCACCATTGGCACTTGTGATGTTAACTTGTCGTTTGGTGCTCACCCAGCAGAGATCACCGGCATTGTGCGCTTCCTGCATCCGCTGCATAACTTCGCCCTGGTGGCCTACTCCCCAGCAGCACTGCCTGAGGAGGCAAGGGCCAAGATCTGTGCTGCTGAGCTGCTGACCAGCCCTCCCCTGGGCCGAGGAGAGAGGTGCAGGCTGGTGGGGCTCACTAAGGCGCTCAGGATCATGCAGAGGAGCAGCACTGTCACAAACGCCACCGTGGCCCTCACAATACCAAGTGCTGAGGTGCCAAGGTAGGTTCTCAGCATGAGTGAGGTGGTTTGAGACTTTGCAGTCCTTATGGTAGGGCTCAAGCAGACTACATGTTGTCACATTCATGTAAAGGAAATTGCGTCATGCAGCAAGTTGAAGTGCTGTGGCAAATGCTTTGACATGCGTTGGGGGCGCCACCCTGGTGTGATGCTTCTTGTGCAGGCTGAGCCTGCAGCAATGCCAGTATAGCTGTTGACTTTGGCCTATCTTTCTCATTGCAACTCGTAATCTGATTTCACAACCCTATTTTGCTGCTGTATAGGTTTCGTGCTGTACATGAGGAGGTTGTGAAGCTTGACCAGGACTTTGGTGCCACATTCAGCGGTGTGCTCACAGATGATGCAGGCAGAGTTAGAGCACTGTGGGGCAGCTATGCAGAGCAGGTTGGTAGTCCCCAGACACCATGCTGCTTCAGACACATGAAATTGTGCCTCCTAAATGTTGCTCATCCAGTCCTACCAGGGTGCAATAGCGCACTTCATCACCTCAACCCACAGTATGTTATCCTGCATGGTGAACAGGCACTCAGAAAGGGACAAGCTGGTTTCTGTTGCTTTGCACCTTGTGTGGCTAGTGTAGCGCACTGTCCACCCTACTTGCTGCGTATGATTTTTCTGCTGCAGTGTGACCGTGAGGAGCGTGAGTGGTGTGCTGGTCTACCTGCTCATGTGTTTGCTCCCTGGGTTGATAGGCTTGTAGGACAGCACAAGGAGTACCCAGGCGCAACAGCACCACCACTGCCGGTCAGGTAAACCCGGCAATGAGCCTGCTGTGTTGAAATATACCGAATGTCACCGCAATCCGACTGGAGCTGTGTCACGCACACGGCTCTGTAGCTGCAGCATGCAGTGACACGCAGCGCAAGTTGCTGCAGCAGCAAACCTGAAGTGCAGCTGTAGCGGGATACATTGTCCAATGACCTATTGCTTTTCCCTTTCTTCTGTGAGCAGGGTACTTGACGCCGAGTTGGAGGCTGTGCTGCTGAGCAAAGCTGCCCAGCTGGGCTTACCTGCTGACTGGGTGTCTCTGCTTGATGAGTTGGATCCTGAGAGGAGACAGGTGGGGCTCACAGCTCATCAACATGAGCCCTGCAGTCATGTAGTGCCAATGTCTACTGTGCTGACACCATTGTGAGGCTTTGCTGCTGTTCTGGGTTGTGCTAGGCCCTCTCAGTCCTCATTTGTGCTAGGCCCTCTAAGGCACCAGCTTTGTTGTAAGTCTCAATGTGTGACGTGTTTTTAATTATTGTTGTCAGTCAACTGAGCTTGGCTGTGCGCCTGGTGTGTGTGAATGCAGGTGCTGAGGGTGCGCAGCACTGTCGCATCCAGTCATGCAGCCCAGATGCTGCACAGTGGAGACATGATCCTAGCAGTCAATAGCCAGCCAGTCACCAGCTTCATTGCTGTGGAGAGCCTGATAGCAGTAGCAGGGGTGACAGCAGAACAGAAGCAGCAGCAGGATGCAGGCATGATTGATACGGCAGAAAGGCAGCAGCGGCCACCTAAGCGGCACAAGTGTGGCGAGCATCAACATTGTGATCACCAGTGCCTGGATCAGCGGCAGCCTTGTGTGAATCTTACAGTGTTTAGAGCAGGTGCTGTTGCTGACATAGCTGTCAGACTGGGTCAAGAGGACAGCTTAGGGACAGACCGATTGGTCCATTGGTGTGGAGCTCAGCTTCAAACACCACATCGTGCTGTACGGGAGCTTGGGTTCCAGCCGGAGGGTACAGCGGGGGTGTTCATCAGTCGCTGGCACCACGGATCACCGGCTCACAGGTATGGGTTATTTGCCCTGCACTGGATTCTTGAGGTGAATGGCCAGCCGACCCCTGACCTGGACACTTTCATGCAAGTGGTGGCCCCGTTACGTGATGGTGATTTTGCCAGAGTGAAGGTCTGTCACCTGGAGACCACACAGCACAAGGTGCGGCCCAGCAAGGCGTGCATCGGTTGGGGTGCTTGAATTGACTGTCCTGGTTTTACTGGTGTCACTGGAATGTCTGCTTGTGCATTTTCAGTATACCGGTGCTGCTTGCCTATTGTGAGGGTGGTGATATTGTGATTGATCAGCATTACTCCTGGGTTGTCACCAGCAATCATACCTTGTGCACAGCATCAACAGTTTCAACAACAGACCACAATGATGCTTGCATTTCTGACTCAACTTGCATGGTGTGGTCCTCACTGCTGCACAGGTTTTGACCCTGAAGCTTGACACCAAGTACTGGCCTTGCTGGGAGCTGCGCAGGAATCCTCACACCTGCACCTGGAACAGGCACTTGATAGACAGCAGCTCAAACGGCAGCAGCACTGGTCAGCCAGCAGCCATCATCATGCCACCTGCTGGAGGTGCATCAGCTGCTGCTGGAGTGCATGCGGGCCCGGGGTCAGATGTAGAGGGAACAGCAACACTCGGCAAAGCAGCTGATACAGCAGGCGCTGCCAGCAGCTGATGCGAATGATTCCACGTCCTGCTGCCATCAGTTGTGGACACTGCTCTGCAAATCCAAGATGAATCGGTAGGATGCCTTGAACACTGCATTTGCTTGCGATCAATGCATGTGACCAGGCTGATGATGTGAGTCCTCGCCATATGCTCACGTTGTGCGTGTCAACATCATGTGGTGCTTTTCCGTGAAGGACAAGGGCCCCCTTATTGTATCCTTGCAACCATGTTGCAAGGATGCTGATGTTCTGGGCAGCATGCCTACTGCAGCAGCAGTGGTGTACTTGATTATTTGCTGGCTGGTCCCTGATTACTTCAGGGTCTTAGTGCACAGACCCAGGCAGCTTGCAAAACTAGAGGTGTAGGTATTGAGCTGTTTAATTTTCCGCTCTGCATGCAGACATGACTGTGAATATTCAATACCCTTCTATTTTCTGCTGTACGATGTTGTATTTTTTGACAGCTGCACTGCATCTCATTTTGACTGCCCACTGGGCCTAGTAGGCTCTAGATTTCACAGCCCTGCATACAGCCCTGGAGGTTTTGCCCATTGGCGGAGACGGACCGCTTGTTAAATGAAACTTGCCAGTACAAGGTCAGCAGATGATTGGCTTATGTTGATCGCTTGAGGTTATTGCCACATGACCATCCTACACTTGTTCATCCTGTATCAACACCCTTACATTCAGCAACAGTTACTGCTTTCTGACAGAACTAGCTTTGCTATTGGCGCTGCTTTGGTCGGCTCCTGCTATCCATCTGACCTTGTGTCATTGCTTTCAGTGACTGAGAGGACTGTCCTTATGTGTGCCAGTGCATGCCCTGGATGTATATAGACTACATGTAGGTATCTGGATCTCCTTGTAGGGCACTGGAGTGAGGTGCATGGCATGCTAGCCCAGTGGAAGCATGCGGTTGTGCCACATATGTTTCGACAGCCAGCAGCTGTCTCCTGGTCTTTCATACTGATATTGTCAGGTTGCGAGACAGACAGTACCTTACTCCCTGCTTGTTCAGTTGAGGACTGTCTGTCACCTAATTGCTGGACCTTGTCTGTGGCACCCTTGAGTGCCCACAGCAGGTAATTCGTATATTTGTATGAGCTACCTAGCTTCTCAAGGGACGCAAATGTGGCAGACATCGGCAGAAAACACAACGATCAATCACTTCTGTGAAGGTTGTCAGACAAGCGTTGTTTTCAGAGCCACATGCATACCTGACTGCTGCACATCTGATAGTAGGGGACGCTGTATTCAGGCAAGCTGTAGTGTAAGTTATCATTTGACTGGCTGCAGGTAACAATATCACCTCATTAGCAGCGCGAGGAGCCAGCACATCTCCACAGGTACAGTGTTGCATCAGCCATTCGCTTGATATACGTGATCAGGCAGTTTTTTTGCTTGGATGCCTTCTATACGGTTGTACCCGGACAACCCTACTCAGTCCATCGGAGTGCCACGCCAGACAAGTGTGACTAAGCTGTCAGGGCCCTGTGGTCTCATCATATCCGATGGCCTTGACAAAGACCAATAACAAATGAATTCTTTTGGCAATGCTCCTGTAGCACTCAATACCCAAGCGCCAGAACTGCCAAGCAAGCGTCGTTGTGCAACGGACAAGTCTTAAGGCACTCACTGGAAGCACAATAGTTTCAAGAGTTGCACCAGGTCTACTCAGGGCAGCTACTGATGTCAACTGCTGAGGCGCTACTGACGGTGGCAGCGCATTGGCCACAGCTGCAGTATCATGGGCTGATAAGTGAACTGCAGCATGAGCTGGTCACTGGGAGGATCGACGCCAAACAGGTAAGCCAATACACAGACACAAAGACACAAACAAATTACATAATCTGTTAACAATGTTATATCTGTTGTCGTGCTACCCCTGAGGTTGCGCCAGCTCATCATGTCTTGCCTCGCCTGGTCTCTTGTGTCCCACAGGCTTGGAGTCGACTGTGCCAAGAGCGGCTACGACCAGAACAGCCTTTTAAGCTGCATAGACAGCTTTATGCTGCCATATATGAATCATGGCAGGCACAGCTGTATGGTCCTGCCCCAGTTTGGGTGCCACAGCAGCGGGACATTGACAGCACAAATGCTGCAAGATTTATGGCAAATCTGGAGGTGTGCGGACGCTACAGCTGCTCAAAGGCCACTTGATCTACATCTAGCAGTCTCATCAGTCAATGATACAAGCCGTAGCCTGTGTGGCATTGCCGGCGTATGATGCACACACACAGTGGCGTGAACCAGACTACTGAACAGCCAGGAGGAGCTTCTCCTTATCATGCTGACTCTCCAAAGTTATCCATGCCAAACAAACAGGCATTTAGCCACCGCTTCACATTTGTAACATGTCCCAGGCTTCCATGCCACAGTGGCTCCAGCTGCGCACTGGTGATGCCACCCAGGACTGGCCATTGCTGCAGCAGCTCTCCTGTGAACACGCTGAGCAGTTCTGGTCAGCAGTATTGCAAGAGTTGGGCATTAAGTTTCATAAACCACCCACACAAATACTTAAAGACAATGTAAGGCAACCAGATGAAGTACGCTGGATGCCAGGTGCGCTGCTGTGGGAAACGCATGCAGGAAGCTGCTCAGCGCAGAGCTCCTCAACAACTGGCCTGCTGCCTTGAAATCAACTCCTCAGCAGACTAGTTTGTGAGCAGGCATTTGCATGCTGCAAGTTGTTTCATCTGTGTCAGCAGTCCTTGCGTGAGTGCAGTGGGCCTTCTGCTGCCTTTCACCTGTAGATATTAGTAAACAAAAGCTGTCCTGGCCTGAATTGGTGCGTTGAGGAGGCACCTGCTGTCCCATGTCTGCTCATATGCGTCATGCAGGTGCCCAGTTAAACATTGCTGCTTGTGCTCTCAGCTGTCCCAAGGTGTGTGACACTGCATCACCCGCCATCACATGGGCAGCTGAGGGGACACCACGACAACTGCAGCATGTCAGCTGGAGTGAGTTGCGGGAGAGGTGCTATCATGTGGCAGCATGCACGGCAGCAAAGTACAATCCAGGTGAGCTAGCCATTACAAGGTGCGCTCTGCTGTGCTGTTGAGGTTGGATCCTTGCTGTAGGGCTTTGATGGTTTCATGGCATGGGCAACAGGTACATTCACGGCACTTGAGTGGTTGCACCCAAGATGAACAAGTGCTCACCGGCCTGTAATGCCCTGCTGTGCAGGTGATGCGCTGGCCATAGCCATGCCTTTGACTGTTGAGGCTGTTGTGATTTACTTGGGCATCATCCTGGCGGGGTGTGTGGTGGTGTCGATTGCTGATAGTTTTGCAGCAGAGGAGGTGGACACAAGGCTGAGGATAGCTGACGCAAAGGCCATCTTCACTCAGGTGAGGCCTTAAGACACATGTTGTGTGGATGGTCAACACTCACCTTGTGAACATCATCACCAGCTCATGGGGTGGTGAGGGTGTTGGTGGTCTTGTGTGGTGTCATATTGCTGTGGCTGCCAACCACATCTTCGGTATCAGATGGAGGAGAGGGGTCTGCAGAGAGCAGTGAGGGTATCAGCAGTGTTGCTCAGCATCTGTGGTTGCAAACAATTAACCGTGTTCCTCTGTTGCAGGATGTGATACTGCGTGGTGGTAAGACACTGCCCCTGTACACACGCATCATCAAGGGTCAACACTCACCACCAGCAGTTGTAATACCAGGGTGTCCCGCCACCAGCAACAGCAGCAGCAGCGCAGTGAAGCTGCGTCCAGGTGACATGTCGTGGCAGCAGTTCCTGGCAACTGCCACCTCACACTCAAGAAGGCAATTACCACACATTGTTGATGCTGAGGTGAACAGCAACATTCTGTTCTCATCTGGAACTACGGTGAGCAAGGTTACTCACAGGCCGCGCTGCAGAGTGACTGAGGCATGTGAAAAAGTTGCAGTCTACTGATGTTGTCACATTCAGCTGCCAGAGATCACTATGTTGCCAGCCTTTCACTGACGCATGTTGGGTACTTGTTGCGAAAGCTGGCAGTCGCCAAACATCCTCAAACTCCCCCAAGGGGGTCAATCACACCTCACCATGTGAGTGATGCAGGATCAGGCGAGATCAGACTGCAGTATCAGCAGCTATCCTGTTGCTCAGGCATGAGCCACTCGCTATTTGATGTATCCTGCACCATTCACTACTCCAGGGAGAGCCCAAGGCCATCCCCTGGACACACATAACACCCCTCCGTGCTGCTGTTGATGGCTGGTCGCTGCAAGACATTCAGCCTGGTGATGTTGTGGCCTGGCCCACAAACCTGGGGTGGATGATGGGCCCCTGGCTCATCTATGCCTGCCTGCTCAATGGAGCAACCATTGCTTTATATCAGGTGAGCTGTCTGTCACAACAGTGACTGGAGCTAAAGACCTGCAGCAGCACAGCTGCAATGCGAGTGTGCCTCGTGGGGTGGTGGTTAGCAGCTACAAATGATCACAGCACATCACCTACTGCTTGGCTGCATTGGAAGGTCAGCAAGCACCAGCAGCTTGCCCAGGATATCAATAAGGACAGGTGCTTCCAGCCAGGCCATACTTGCACAGCTCACAGACCACCTTGCCCATCATCATCAACACACAGGCATGTGCCACTGTCACGCTGTTCCTGCAGGGTTCCCCCCTGGGTCGTGACTTTGGTGAGTTTGTGTCAGCTGCTCGTGTGAATGTGCTGGGCCTGGTGCCATCCATTGTGAAGGCGTGGCGCAGCAGCAACTGCATGCATGGCCTCAACTGGAACAGCATAAAGTGTTTCAGCAGCACAGGGGAGGCAAGCAGCCCAGATGACTACCACTGGCTGGCAAGCAGAGTGCAGGGATACAGGCCGGTCATAGAGTGAGTGCTGGCAGAATGGCGTGACGTGAGCATGCTCTGTTGGAATTTGTTGCAGTTGATGAGCCTTTGCAATATCCCTGGTACGCCTCTCAATACAGGCTGATGGCAACAGCTTGTGATCAAGAATGGGTGTGCCTTGTGTTATCAGCATTGGCCCAAGCTTCGTCCTGTGTTCTTTCAGCGCATCTTGTGGCATGCTGCTGCAGGTACTGTGGTGGCACTGAGATTGGTGGTGGCTTCCTGGCTGGATGTTGCGTGCAGCCCCAGGCACCCTCAACCTTCAGCACTCCAACTTTGGGGGCTAGGCTGGTGCTGCTCGGGGAGGACGGGCAGCAGTACCCACATAAGCCTCATGCTGTACCAGTAACAGGGTGAGCGCACGGTCTGAAACCACTCCTTATATTTTGATTTGCATTTGTTCATCAACTGTAAGCTGGTGGTTGGGAGGCAGGAGCCATCACTGTTTTTCTGCCAGAGCAGTCCTTGGCTGCATGTTACTGGGTGTGGTGCAGCAGTGCATTTCCGAAAGGGAGGGCTGTCATGATCATTCAGCCTGGCCTGCAGTGTGCCTACTGGCAATCAAGTCACAATAGATGGCCCATTGGTGAAAGAGTACTTTGCAACATGAGCCCCGCCTCATCAGTGTTCTGCTGCATGCCTATTTGCAGAGAGCTTGCGCTGGAGCCACCACTACTTGGCTCCTCCCAGAAGCTGCTAAACCGAGACCACGCCGCCACGTACTACAGTGACATGCCGCGCTGTCAGGCCACAGGCAGGCTGCTCAGGCGTCATGGTGACGAGGTGCAGCGGCTACCTGGCGGGTACTGCAGGGCACTGGGGCGCTGCGATGACACAATGAACCTGGGGGGAATCAAGGTGAGGTGAAGGCAGCAGCAATGGCAAGACCTCTTGCCGCCTGCTGCTGGCTTATCATGAGCATGGCATATGCAAGTACTTGTTGTCTGAGCTCTAGGAGATGTACGGCGAGGCGAGGGTGTTCACCTCCGCGTCCGCGCAGAAGAAGGTGATGGTGTTGGTGGGCCTTTTAATACAATCTGTTTTGTGCTGGAGGTCGACCTGTTTCTTCGGCCCCCAATCTTGGACTGTGTCCAAGGCAACACTCATGGCGTGCCGTGATCAGTCTTTGACATTGTGTTTGACATCAACTTATGGGCGATTCGTGTTTGTTGGCCACACTGCTGTTGTCCTCGCAGACAAGCTCGGTGGAGCTGGAGCGTGTTGTGATGCAGAATGTCCCTGGTGTGCTGGAAGTTGCGGCAGTGGGTGTGCCAACCCTTGGTGGGGGACCAGAGCTGCTGCACTTGTTTGTGGTGCCTGAGGCAGCCCCAACTCCAGCTGAAGCAGCAGATGTGGTGAAGAGGCTGCAGCATGCGTGCCAGGCAGCTGTCAGGGAGCATTTGAACCCATTGTTCAAGGTTGAGAAGTTGTTGCTGGCACCAGCTTTGCCTCGCACTGCTTCAAACAAGGTGATGAGGAGAGTACTCAGGGATGAGGTTATGCAGCCACGGGCCAAGCTGTAGGCGAGCCCAGCCCAACAACCTAGCCTTGTGTTGCAAACTGCTCAACAGCTGTGATGTGTTTAGTTGTTTCGACATTGTAAGTTGTCATAATGTGAGTAGACAGACAGCATCACTTCTTTGACGGTTAGTGGCAATTGCCTTCAGGGAGTACTCCACCCTGAATGCTACTGACGAGTGCAACCCTGCTTCCAGTATATTGTATATATAATTGATAAGCAGTTACTTCAGCTGGGGATGATATGTTGTGCCTTGATAGGTAAGTTTAAAAAAGTAGAAAAAATTCTAACAAATGTGCTTCACGTGGCTCACCTCCAAAACAGCCCCGGCCGCCCACACTCGCCCTATAGTAATGGTCTTGCACCCATGAGCCACCAGTTGACTCCTTACGGGTGGAAACCCCTAAGGTAACTTGTTGTTGTAGTGGTAGTAGTAGTAGTGGTAGTGGTAATAGTATTAACCAAGACTCCTCGGGAGTCTCTTCAAATTGGAAATGGAGCACGTTTGCGATGATGTTTGACATGCTAATCAGCAGCGTGCGCACCAGCTGCAGCAAGCGATCGGGCCCTCATTACTATACAGCAACGAAGGTTTAGTCTTGAGTGCACAATCATAATGGGCACTTTGTAACTGCCAATCTTACAAAGAGGAGGGCGCAAGCGGGTTCAAAGCGAACCTACATGGGCGCACCAGGAAAGTCAACAAGCCTCGGCCTTTCAAACACGTGCTTTTATGACTTGGTAATCCCCACCACTTGCAGGAGGCCGGAAGATATCAACCAGTTTTACTTGTTGGCGCACTTCAGACATTGTTGGCGCGGGTAGCTTGAACAGCGAAGCATCTTATTTTTGTCCAAGATCAATTGAAGAGAGCCTCGCAAGTAGAGCTGGGACCTGGTAAGAGCGCTGTGACTTGTGCAGGCCTTCATCCACACTGTACTAGGCCTGGCTAGCACAGTTCCACACTTCCCTTCTTAACATGCTGTGGCTTTCAGGCTTGTGTATGCCCTGCGGTATGGAGTTTCTCCTGCGCCACTGCATATGCCGTCACCAACTTCTAAGTTTGCATCTAGCACTTTGCAGAGATGCTTGGTAGGCAGACATCCAGTTGCATGTTGCGTACGATATGTCGTGCACGCGGCTACAGTTGAGACTGCAGTGCTTGTGTCCAACACTTAGTAAGTTGCTGCCATTTGCACCTCTCTGGCTTGCTGCTCATGCCCTGCACACGCTCTGCAGATGATTAAGAAGTAACGTCACAGCTACCAGCAGCCTTTCCCGATGTATGAACAGAAGAAACCAGGTGTACAGTGGTTCAAGAAGTCTGCCGGTGAAGCATTCATGTTCTAGTGTGGGCCACACGGCATCCACACTCCTGGGCTTGCAGAAAAAGTTCAGCTCAAGGCAAGACCCCGAACTCAATCAAGTGGTGATGGATTTTGACCATCAGGGCTATCTTTCACTGGAGGATGCAACAGGCATCGTTGGAGGGCTTGGGAATTCTGCAGACAAGCCTATCGTAGTTACTGGGGACGAAGAAGGTCACCCGGGGCTTCCAACAGGAACTGTTGTGGCGCTGTGCATGTCAATGTCACTGCAGCACTAGGCGGCTCCAGCCGCGACGAATGCGGCGAGGATGCATGGGATTGCCTTGCTGCAAGCTGGATTCGCCAGCGATAGCAGCATGATAGGGCAGCTGTGGTATGTGATCTTGTTGAGCTTTGGCAAGAGGTGTCTTCACACTCAGGGTAAAAGCTGGTGCAAGTCAGGATGCAGGCTGATGGCAGTTAAACGACGCATGAGGGACAGCTGCAGCACATGCTTTGATGCACATTTGTGCACATCTGCCATGTTTCAGAAGACTGCAATGACTGTAAGTTGGACAATGATGGCGGGTTCTGTTCCTGTGTGTATCCTGCAAGAGATGCAGTAGCCAGAACAGCACAAGGTGGGACATGTTGGTACGCCACCTACCTAGTGATCTTACAAGGTATCCATGTGGCAACAAGGGCGCATGCATCTTTGTTGGCCTGCCTGTGGTTTGGCCTCTCTGTGTTGACAGCATCAACAGCAGCACTTGGTTGTCCTGGTTATGCTTGCCCCAACACTTTCAAAAAGCTGCCAGTGGCAGCTCACTAAAGCCAGCACATAACCGCAGTTGCAACCAGCAGCAATGTATCCTAGTGTTGACATGCTCTGCATGCATGTGTTGGGCATTCTGAGGTCCCTGCAGCACTAGGTGGGCCAGTGGCAGCAGTAGTTGGGATGCTTCGAGTACAGCAGTATGGAGCTTGCGCACTGGCCTTCATCGATGTTACTCCCCTGGATGCCTGAGATCCTTGTAGCCCGGCTGTCACTATGTGCATATCTCCCAGGCAATAATCGATTATCAGGATATTCTACATACTGATAATCACTTGCTGCTGCTTGCTGTTCCTGCATATCCACTAACGTATCTATACCCATGTGCACATGTCTCTTCAACTGCACTTCACTTGGATGACCCACACTCGTGGATGGCGCGCGCTGTGGATGCTCCCCCTTCCTGGCTTGTTCACATTGAGCAGTAGCAGGCACATCAGCAGCACCCCTGCTTCCGACATGGGCAAGCAGCATCTTCGGTGTCAGGTGAGGCATGGCCCTGCACTGCAATTTTATTGAAAGGGTGAGGGGCACGTAGGTCTCATTGATAATGTGAAGCCTTTCAAGAAGGCCCAGGCTGTGTGACATTGTTCTGCATTCAGTTGCCCTGTTGCTTTCATTGTACTGTACCCTACATCGCTGCAGCAGCCTAACCAGGCGAGGCGCAGGCCGAACCCGCCACCCCTGATCTGCCATATGTGGACAGGGAATTTTCTGCCCTGACGCTCAGGTTAGCAGGAAAAACCATTCACATTTGATGTAGCAGGTGTGACAGAATGCTACTTGATTGTGGCGCATCAGCCCTCCGTTTCGATGGGCAATACTTGATGGAGTAGCATCAAAAGCATGCTCATATTCTTCAGCTCACACAGCGCCTCAGCACTTTGCAAGCACAAAATATTCATTGTTGCATGATGCACAGCCCATGCGACATTCTGGTCTTGCGCTTGCGTCGCACAGCCTGCAGCAATCTGCTGTAATGAGCACTTCACATGCAAGTATGTTGTCACTGAGGATGTCATGCAGGCTGTACAGGAGTGAGTATTCTTGACCAGGACAGCCCCCAAGTCGCAAGATCACAACAGCGGTACCGAGGCAAGAAATACCTCACAACAGCCACAGCACGATGAGGCACAGGCCGCTACTGCGCAGCATACGCCAGCACAGGTGCAGGAGGGCCAGGGCAGCCTTGGAGGTGCAGCCAGCAGCAACAACCACTCTGCAGCTTCAACCTCCAGTAACAGCCAAGGGCAAACTGGCCGGGATGCTGAGAGTGCTGGTTTTTTCCAGCAGTAAGTATGCCCTCACCGCTGAGCATTGCATCAGCCATGCAACAGATGGGACAGTTATTGGCCTACTACCCAAGTCAGCAACCGGCCAGAGCAAGGAGCATTTCACGTTGAAAGTGGCGTATGCGGACGCACAGGCTGATATAGCGGTGCTGGAGCTGCAGGCGGTGTTCGCACACAGTGGCTGAGGTTCTTTAAGGGTGCACCCTATCACGTGATGCAAGCAGTTTGGTACAAGCTGCACTGGTTCTGGGCACTTACAACATTGCATTCACAACATGCGGCCATACAACACTCTGAACCTGAGGTACAAGCACGAGCTCGTATACTGCAGCTGGGATCACGCATGGCCCAACATTTTTGCGAGTCTCTATCTGAGGTACATGAAGCGCAAATGGTCATACCCGTGTAAGTATGCTAACGAGGCATCTCGCTGACTTGTCATCACTTCAGCCACAAACCGTACGAGGCGGGCATAGCTGATGTACAGCTGACTAGGCAGCGGGAAGTAAAGGTGACAACCGTGAACTTGAGGCAAGCTGGCATTGACGCACCTCTTGAATGCAGCTATTGATCATATGCGGGTGGAAACACTCTCTAGCCAGAAAAAGCATTAGTGCGCCAGCTTTCCTGTACTTGCCTCGGGAGGGCAGAACACTTTCCTGGCAACGTGCAAGTTTAGACAAGCGCACGATAAGGTCTTTACAGAAGCAGAAGTGGCAATTGAGTGCTATTCCAGCTGAATTCTCAGTGACGATTCTCTTTACAGGGTGATCTATTCAGCTGCAACAACTGATAACTCTTAGAACGGCCACACGATGCTGCGCGGAGGTGCCTGCAGGTGATTCTCTCCACATTTGTGACAGCCATGTCTGTTGCCTTTTGTACCCGCGCGGTCTTCCAGATAGCTATGCACCACAGACAATAGGCTTGAAAGAGCAATTGACATGGCCAAGACATCGAGTTCGCTTTGCAAACGCTGCAGTGGCTCACGGACTCCAAAAGTCGTATCAACCAGCAAAACCACCTACAGGGCGTCTGGATCACTGGCTAGAAAGGCTGTCAAGCCCTGTGCTGCCCAGGACACAGCTACTAGTAGTGCTGCTTCTGCCCAATACAAACCAATCCCTGAGGCAAGAAATGGCTTGCCTTGGGTCGGCCAGTTGCTCAGGACATCATCAGATCAGGTACGCTGCTGCAATAGCTGTAGTACCACTGACAGATGTGGGGTCGGTACTGCTCTGCTGCACACTTCCTTGCCGGCAAGCATGCCATTAAGCAGTACTACAATCAATCAGAAAATTTGCATAGCTGATGGCTGGCGGCGACAACCTTGTTTGCACTTAGCCCTGGCCACGGGTGGTCGACCAGATTTCCAGTAAGGCCATGCCATGCAAGGCCGCTGGCCATGGCACACATGAGCAGCATGTGATTCAAACAGTGACAAATGAAAGGGCTCAATCAAACTCTCTGTTGCCGTCATATGTGTCTCATCATACCCGTGGCTCTGAAGGATCGAATCACAGCTTTGCTTGGCAGACATGAGGTGCGCTTTGGTGCTGTCTGTAGTTCTTCCAAATTATTGATGATGATTTCAATGCTCTGGGCAGCAGATGCCTGAAGATGACTCTACTGGGGCAGGAACTAGTCTGCCTGAGACACCCAGAAGACATTGCCACAGTGTGTAAGGACTCTGCTACATGGGTCAAACCCCAAAACTGGCAGAAACTAAGCAGGTGGGTGGGGCGTTTGCATTCTGTGTCTTTCTTGTATGGACTGAAGGAACACGCCTTCTTCTGAAGCAGTACACCACTGACACTTGTATGCATCTGATGAACACCTAGCTGCTGCTGCAATGCTTTGGGTTCTGCCCCGGGCAGAGTGAATGGACCTGGAGTCAGGCAGTGTTGCCCAAATGATGTGACCGCCAGTCATCAAGAATGTGCGATGTGTTGAGATATGATGTGCACTGCACAAGTCCACAGCTCAGATTCCTACTTGCTCAATGGCTAGGCCCCCACAAGCACAGGTGCCACACCTCCACCATAAAGTCTGAAACACTGTGTGCTGATTGGACTGTCGAGTATCTAGCAGCCAATTGCTCAATTGCAGTCAGTGAGTGGTGCTCAAGATGCTGTCCAGTTCATATGAAGTTGGCATTAACTGTGTTATCAGGTGGATTGGTGAAGGCCTCGTCAGCGAACCCGATGCTGCTAAACATGCCAAGGCGCGAGAGATACTCGCACCGGCTTTCAGAGCTCAGTCAGTCAAGGACCTGGTGCCCATATTCTCCCAAATTGCTCAGCAGATGAAGGGTATCATGGCATCACAACAGGGGCAGGAAATAGGTATGCACAAAGGCAACAGAGGCTGCTACTTAGCATTGTCACTGGTGCAGTGATTTCCTGCTGGGCTGTGTTACTAAATGCAAAAACCACCCACATTTGACCTCCAACATTATGAAGGTTAGGGGCTACTCCCTTGTAAGTTTTCCTACCAACCATGGCTGCAACCCAGAGATCATGCGCTGGTAGCGTTTGATCCTCTGTATACATATTCTGTATACATATTCTGTGTTGATGTCCTGAACTCTATTTATATATTGTCAGAAAGTTGTCATGGAACTGGTAGATAACATGACGCACCTGCTGAACACACAGAGTTGGAGAGCCTGACTCGCCGTGCCACTCTGGATGTGATCGGCCGAGCTGGTTTTGGGTACAACTTCAAAGCGCTGGACATGCTTGCAGCAAGACTGCAGAGCAAGACGGGGGCTGTTGTGCCTGCGATTGAAGAAGAAAAAAGTCCAGTGGACGTGGAGAGCTGCGTTGATGTTGTCAAGGTAACAACCGTCATTGCTGGCAGCAATTTGCTGCACCATGCCTTGCCTCGCCTCTGTGGGTACAGTCACATGTCAACTGACATCCCCTGTCTGCAGATCAGTGCTTGAGTGAGGTATTCAACCCCCCAGAGCAACTTACTTATCTAGATTGTACCACATGCCGACTGATGCTTCAACAGACCGACTGCGCGTGCAATGGTCAAGTAATATCAGGCGTCATGTGTGCATCATCCTGCCTGACAGGTCCTTGATGACGTGATGAATCCAGCCATGCTGCTGTATCAAGATCTGCCAGTACCTGATTCCTGGATACCAGGTTATGCTGGTTATGTGGCAGGCATAGAGAAACTGGATGAGGTGGTGAAGGCAGTTATGAAGGTATGGCTGCTGTCGCTGTGTTGTTACCTAAGGGGCCCCTTGGGGCTTGCTTTAGCTATACTGCTGTGTTCATGGTTGACCCAGCATTGACTTCAACAGTCATACTATGCAGCTATGGCCTGCCACCTTGGCAGCTCTCTCAATCCAGCAGCTCTTGTGCACAACAGGCAACATTTTGTTCTCAATCATGTGCTGCAGACATTGATGATTATATTGCATTGTGTTTGTGCCTGTATAATTTGCAGGAGCGTCGAGCTGCTGGTGTGTCCCCTGACGACAAGAGCCTGCTGGCTTTCATGCTCCAAGCACAGCAGAATGATCCCACAAGCATAGTCACAGATAAGCATATTAGGTAGGCAGAATGTTCGTGGGTGCATACAGCATCCACAGCCTCTCTCATAAGGCTTCAGTGGCACCGGTGATTTGACAAACTCACTGTCATGAATCCAGATCATAGGGCATTGCTCTAACTGTTAGGCTGTCTGCATCGTGCACGGGTGCGCAGCATGCTTGTGTTCACTGCTTAAGTATGCAGGGACAAACATTAGCTTGCATTCAAGCAGTTGTTTACAACAGTAGTACTGTCAACAATCCAGTATCAGGCTACACACATCTACCACATAACATGCATTGTTCCACAGGGACCAACTGATGACCTTCATGCTGGGTGGTTCTGACACTACGGCCAATACCTTGGGGTTCTGCCTGTTTGAGATCGCAAAGAGGCCTGAAGTGCAGGCCAGGCTGAAGCAGGAGATTAAAACAGTCCTGGGACACACACCACTCAGTGAGTACAGTCCTCTTGTCTCATGCATATGTGGCGTACTACTGGTCTCATGGGGTGCTGTATATCAATGGCTGACTCCCACACTGCCAGCGATTCCAAGCACTGCAACTCACATGCTGTGCACAGCGCCTTTGACTGCCCCATCAGCGACTCTGTTGGCTCCTCCAGGGTGCCCCTCTTGGGCCAGGTATGGTGTGGTGTGGTGTGGTATGATTGCTGTTTATTTTGAAGCCTTACACAGGGTACAAATGCTCAACACTGGGCTGCAACATGAAATGGCCCAATGATTGCCATCAACAAACCATAACACCATACTGCATAACCCATGTCCTTGAAGGGCCCCTCACCATAACATCATTACAACCCACGACAGGCCATTAAAATTCTTCACGGTGACTGGAGGCTGCAAAATAAGGCATCACAATCACACGTGACAAGGCCCACACCATTGCAAGCATGGGGCAGGGTCTGGTGTGGCTGCAATTCTTTTAGAATGGGGGTCTCATGTGGCTGAGTCTGTGGGCAGCCGTCACGTGCACCTTGGCTGCTATTTTTATGCTTGCAGGTTTGGTGAAGCCTGAGGTGTTCATGACCATGCCCTACCTGACTGCCTGTATCAATGAGTCCCTCAGACTGTACCCTGCGGTAACAGGATTTTCAAGAGCAAGCACAAGGAAACAGGTAAACCTCGGCCGCTAAGACCCAGCAACCTGGAGTGATGCTTCGGAGCTGCCATCCATGCTATTGCCTTGTATTGTATTTAGATCCTGTCACAGCCACTGCCACAACAGCTGCTCAGGTGTAGAAGCCTCTGCAGAACTCCCTCAGGCTGCAGGTTTTGTCAAAAAAAGTCGCTGGGGCAACACTGCTAGCTGGCAGAGACTCCTAGCCCCATTGAGTATACAGCAAGGTTTTCTCCTCTCACTGCTGGCTCAGTGTACCGGTTTCAGCTGCTGAGTGCCCCATCAGACTTTGGCAGTCTACAGCTGAATCTAGTAATTTGACACATGGCATGACTGTGTGTCCTCTCGGCGCATGATGCTGGTGACCTTTGTGATGATTTGATATTCAGGAACATCCGCTGCTAAGCAGTTGGCATTGCAAAACCGCCTGCAGGTGTTTGGCAACCACCTGCTCCCTGGAGGTAGTTACGTCCTGGCATTCACCTACAGTCTTCAGAGGTGAGTATGTCTGTAACACACAACAGCAGTTGCTCAAGTGCATGTCCTTCTGCAGCGGCAATGATATTCGCATGTGATGCATTATATGATCTTGGATACTTGCAGCACTCCTGTAGCTAGGTCAACTAGACTGGTTCTCCGCAGCCCCACATGCTGCCAGTACCAGCCGTCAGTGCACTGCCGAAGGCCGTGGGGATGCAAAAGGCAAAGCTGTCGGCTCATGCACTCCAAGCAGTTCTTCAGCCGTGCGTGCCTTGTGGCACTAGCTGTAGTTGACATGCCGGAGTGATATTGCCCTACAGCTTGAGGTGTCAATCAGCCTCCTAGTGCTGAGAGGCTTGCAACGACTGCTGTGGCTGATGGTGTCATGACCATTGACCAATTGGCACTTGACATGGCTCAGAAGCGCGCATGCTCTGCAGTGGCACAGCATGCTTGGCCTTTATTGCAGATGTCAGTCTACTACAGGCTTGGCACTCTCTGGATGTAATCTGACCTGGTCTTTCCATTTTGTCCCAGGCACCCTGACTTCTGGCCACGCCCCACTGAGTGGTTACCAGAGCGCTGGTTGCCTGAGCACCTAAAAACCCTAGGGCCCCGACACCCTGATGCATTCAACCCTTTCAGTGCAGGACCCAGATCATGCATCGGCAGGTGAGTTAAAAGAGTGTGCAATAGCGAGGGTGAATGCAATATTCTGCTCACAGAGGGAGTCTCATGCATTTATACTTCCATCATCTTAGACGGTAGTCTCCAGACAAACAGACAGATGGTAAGGTGAATCAGCCAACATTCATAGACGCATCAGAAGACTTAGACCTTGTCACAGGTTCAAACTTCCCATGACAAGCTCAATGGGCAGGCGGTACTGAGTATTGGATTTTGCAATGTGGGCTATGCTGCACCACATATGCTGTCCACTGCTGTTTGTTGCTGTTCAGTGGCGTGATTATCCCCACTTGTAATAGTGTCAGGGTTAGCCATATGTCTAGGTGTATGCATACCCAGGGCTGCTGACCTGCAGCTGCATGTGTGTTTCACCATTCCTGCAGGTACTTTGCTATGTTGGAAATGCAGGTGATTATTGCCATCTTGTTGCACAACATGAGCTTGGAGACCATCCCTGGCAAAGAGGAAGTGAAGTTGTACAACTACTTCACTCTTAACAGCCAGTACAACCTGTTTGTGAAGCCCAGGCTGGCTGGGGCGTAGTGGCCGGACCTTGGCACCATGTTCCTACTGGATTGACTGGAATGAGTCAATCCTGCAAGTCGTTTGAACTGCGGCATGACGTTTAGGTGTGACACAGGATCCAAACCTGAATCCTACTGGTTCTTACCCCATCAACTGAGTGAAGTCTCTGTGCCAGAAGAAGGCCGTGACGAGATTGAATTGCTGTAGCCTCATATGATCGGCCGTTCATGTTGTTTTCATGCATCATGGATGCTGAAGAGAGGTTTGTTGGGACGCATTATGCTAAGCAACAGCCATCCTGGAAGCATATGTGTGCATGATGGATGCTGGGTTGGCCATCCTGACGGTCTGTGTGTTTAAGTATTGTGCGTAAAGATTTGTGAAAGCACATGGCACCATCATATGTGGTGAGGTGTATGTGCATTGCCTGCCGTTGACCAAAAATGAAAGCAATATCAGGTCCATCATACCAGGCCAGGTTTTGATGAAAGCTATGAGCATGTCTGTATTTTAGGAAGTGACAAAGCATGTGTGCATTTTGTGTTCGATGATATGGGGCTCAGCAGGTACACCACAGTGCATGTCACCATATAAGAGGGATTGAACCAATGGCATGCAATATTGGATAAGCTGGAAAGCAAGCTGACATGTGTTGCTTGTGATTGCGCAGTATTTTGCCTCAGTGGTTGGAAGTGATGCTGTCGATCTGTATATAATCCGCATTTGGTGTGTTTGCACTGTCTAAAAGACAGGAAACTTGATGAAGGTGGCTGAACTGCCCAACATGCTTTGTTGTTGTCTGCTTCTGGCGCAGGGGTGATGGCAGAGTGGCTGTGGCTGATGGTGATACATATGAACGTTCTCAAACCCACGAGCAATTCGTTGGCTCGCTTGTTTAGGGTTTAGGAAATCCCTTCGGTTGTATTGTGTTGTTATGTTCCTCATTTGTACCGAAGTGAGATTCTGATGCCGTCATGACACGGTGCAGTCTGTGTACCACTGTGATACAAGCTACCAGGTGGTCATGCATTTACCAGGAGTGCATGAGCTGCGGCAGCTAATTCAAGCAGCAGAAATCAAAGTTAACCAATCGCACCTCGGCTCAGAAAGGCCATTGGATGGCTTTTGGAGTGTGTCATCTAAGGTTATCTGAGCTGCCTAATCCTGGATAATCTCATGACTACGCGGGCTGCATATCCCTGCCCCATCTGCTAGCCATGGCCACCTGCACCGCTGGTAGCCACTGCCACAGCTCAAATTTCGCCACCTGCAGCACTGGTAGCCACTGCCACAGCTTAGCTGTACAAAGGACGTGCATATCAGCAACCTTGTAACAGCGACAGTCTCCTCAGCTCAGCTCTGCAGTGCCTCCCCAGCAAGCTGTTATACCCGGTATGGTGCGATGGTTGGACCAGCCAGGACGATAAACAATATCTGAGGCCGCCTGATTGCAAACGGTCTGCAACAATATGCCATGGTGATGACCCGATATGTACATTCAGATGACTTGTAGGAGCCAAGTGGCCATGTAATAACACCAATAGTACTGAGGAGCCTTACCGTTTCATAAATAGTCTTGTTTGTTGTGAAAGATGTTGAGCCCATGCACCAATTGGAATGACTCATGCCAGCGGCTGGCAGTTGAGCTGACCGCAGTGCGACATGTTGTGTCTTGGCCATGTTGCATGGGCCATATACCCTGCTAATCACCATGCCTCTGAGTCAGTCAGGCTGTTGGCAGCAGCAGCAGCGCACTGCGCAAGTTGCGCTTGCAAGCTTGCTGCTCACCGCAGCTGCCAGTCACTGTGCCACAGTGATCAGCACTCAGCACCAGAAGAACCGTCTTGGCTGTTAATAACAGCCTGATGCAATGCAATTGCAGTCAATAGGCGCAGCAGCAATGCACCAATGATTTTGGTTGCCTTAATGCCAATCTATGCTGTCCACAGCATTCAGACTGAAACTGCTGCTGTGCAGCAATACTGCTCAAGTGCATGCCAGCTGATTTGGGTGTCACATGAGACCTGACGATCTGCTGCATGCTACTTGAACTCAACCACCACTACCTCCTTGGGTGAGAAAGACTATTCAGTCGGTGAGAGCACCACATTGGTTGGTTGCGGATAGTGCATCTCACATACCATCACATGTGCGTTGGCACTGCAGCTAGAAACAACCAGAAAGGCCGTGTTAATGCTTCAGCACGTCCAAGGTCTTTATTCAGGTCGTGATAGCTACCGTTGCCTGCCTCAATCTGCCTGCAAGGCTCATCATGAGATGGCCTTGCAAAGCGATTGACGACAATCTCTACAGGTCCTGTCTACACCATCACAGACAGGTGCAATGCTGCTTTATAATCAAAGCAAATGTATACGTATTGCAAGTTATGCCTTCATCACTTGCACGGACAGTCCTCGAGAGGGGTTGTACAGCCTAGGCCCGAAAAGTCAGCAACATCGCCAACCACATCAGGGTTGCCTTCAAAAACTCACGTGTATTATCAGGGATTTCCTCAACCCATTTGAGAATTGCAGAGTTACCTTCATTTTGTACTGATGGTCGTCGACGACTTGTCGCTCTGAGCTCTGTTCAGTTCAACTGCCTTTCTCATTAGTAAAAAGGTAAGATTCTCTGTGTGCTCTATCGCGCTTGGAGTAACCCTCGGCCAGCAGTGACCACTGCCAAAGCCTGAAGACGGCAAAAAGTAAAGGGCCCCTGCGTCCTTGACATTGCAGGCACTTGTGAACATGTACCAGTGTTGAGCATGCGAGCATTGGCCTTGTAAATGCAGCTGTCGCATATACACACGCTTGCCCAGCTTGCTGAATGTGCACCTGATACTCTCCTCCTGTTGCTCCTGCACCACAGGCCGGCTCCAGGGTGTGCATTCTGGCAGGGCGCTCAACTAATATACTTCTGGAGCACGCGATGTACTCTATTGATGCAGCGGATGAGGTTGAAGTTGCTCCCAAGGTTCCTCTTATGCAGTACGCTGCACAGCAGGTGGGCATGTCAAAGCAATGTGACCTAGACACTACGTACTGGCGTGGTGGACAGAAGCATGTGTTTCCGGTGCCATATTGCTGGTTGCATGCAATAACTATACATTTCATAAGCAATCATTGTTTACAAGCAATCATTGTTCTTGAAGCTGCGAGAGAGTCACTCCTTCATGGTGAAGGACTTCATCATTTCCAGCCAAACACTTTCGTGTGTGGATGTGTTGTATTCTACACTTGACTACCTACTGATTATCAATGGCCACCTGCTGAGCTTGGGCTGCAGAAAGTGCCAGCTGCCAACGCCAACAGGGTTAAGGTGTTCCGTCACAAATGCCGCCCACTGGCACCATTGGTGTTGGACACGCCCATCATCCTCTCAGGTGTGTTTAGAATCAGTGTTGTGGGTGTTAAACAGAGAATGGCCTTGACTACCATACCATACCATACAACCTGGCCCCAGAGGGGCGCCCCGGAGGAGCCAACATAGTCGCTCATTGACTGCAGTGCGCCTACCAGGCCGCCAGGGCCGTTGCGGCAACCTATCTGCTTTTCCCACATGATGATCCATGCCATGGCCACTGAGTACACCAGTGGTACTCTGCCCGTATGATAGCCCGGAAGCCAGGCTGGCTTACATGGTTTGTACTGACAACCCGCTGTACAGTTCTTCGTGCCTAATCCTTACTGTTGTGTTGTCTGACACCTGCTGCAGGTGGCAAGCCACCGGCATCGAGCTCTACGAGCAGGCCAAGCGACGGCTCAACGGGTGCAATAGCCCCGGATGCTTGGCAACCTCAGCAGCCTGTACCGCCTGTGGCTGCACGATGTGGGCCTGGGCTTCAAGCCAAGAACTTTGGGCATTCTACATCACACACACTTGGCAAGGGGCAACCACCAAGACCCCCAGCACCACCAGCCAGGCACTCACAGGGCCCAAACCCCAAGGCTTGTCCACCCCAGCACTCGGTTGTTCTTGGAAAAAGGTCAGCCCCTTCAGCACTTGCTGAGCAGCCTGCCAAGCACCATCAGACTGCAGCACATCATGAGCACTCCCAACCACAGCCTGCTAGAGAGCCCGGTGCGCCAGGTGCCAGCCTGTCTTCGCTTCCAACAACAGCAGGTAGAGGTGGCACTGGAGGCGTGCCACAGCATAACGCACAGCAACAGCCACCCAAAAACTCCAGTGCCAAGAGAATGTTAGCATCCAAGGGACAGGGACCAAGCGCTGGCAGGAGGTACTTACAGGCTGTCAACAAGTCAGCGGCAAGAGCGTCTGTCCCTGCGGCTCCTGGAAGAACAGCTACCAAGAAGCACCTGCCACAGGGCAAGACACAGACTGGTGCCCCTCTTAGTGCCCTACACATCCCTCTACAACCCTCTCACAGCTCTCTGGTCAAAATCGGCAACAATGGCAAGAAGAGGCCAGCCGCTGGGCCCTCATCATCTGATGATCAAGAGCAGCCACCACCTGCCAAGCGGCTGCAACTGTCTCCCCAGGGCAACCAGCAGTTCAGCAGGCAGCCTGGCAGATCAGGTGCCACTGGCAGCACAGTGCGGGGAGGCCGCGGCCTGCAGCAGCACAAACAACAACAGCAGCAGCGCCCTGCCAAGGACAACACTGCACCAGCCCAGCACCCCGCACCACCAGCAGTCCCCGGGCAGCCCCCCAAAAAACAGACAGACAAGGGACCACACAAGGCAGCCACCTGCACAAAACCATCTCAGGCTGACTCAGCAGCAATCATTGCTGGCAAGGCCACCAAGAAGTTGACACAGGGCCCTCAACCAACTGCTGAGTGCTCCCGCACAACCAGCAAGGGATCCACAGGCCAGCAGGTTACTGGTGGAGAAGCCACTGCAGCTGCCGCAGCTATTGGTCACCGTGCGGCACGTGCACTGCCTGCAGCAGCGAAGCCGCAGAGCAAGGTTGCCTTTGGCAGCAGCTTCCAGCCCAAGATATCATCAACAGCTGGTGTCAGCGGGTCAAAGAGTGCGGCAACAGCTGCTGCTACTGCAAGGCTGAGTATATCTGATGAGGATGGTTTTCATGAGGATGGTGGAAACCAACTGCACCCTGGTACCAGGACTGGTCCTCTGCCACGAGTGGAAACTGCTGGGGCCGGGTTGAAGCCTCCAAATGTTGTGGCACAACAACAGGCGAGGCAGCAAGACAAGCCAGCATCGAGGAGTGGCAACACTGCACAGTATGGCCAGGTTGTTGAGAAGCACTTGGAGCAGCAGCAGCTGCTCAAGCCGGTAGCTGTGGCACAAGTAGCTAGCAACATAAAACAACAGCCTGGCGCAGTGCACCGTGTACAGGCTGAGCAGCCAACACAGGCAGGATTAACAGCAGCAACACTGCAGCCTGTACTGCATGCACAGCCTCAGCCAGCAAAGCAACCCTGCAGTGTCATGGCAGCTGTGAGACACATCCCTCAGGAAGTCCAGATTGGGGCAAGTGCTGCACAAGAACCTGCAGAGAAGCAGCAGCAGCGTACCAATAGCGATGAGAGCAGCAGGTTTGCTGTTCAGTCAGCAGGTGGTGGTAGTGCAGGCATCAGCCTGGCATCGACACTGAGAGTCACTTCTACATCACCTATTGTGGACACTAGCTCCAGCCGTAGTAACCAGACATTCATAGATCTTGGCCCTCCAGGATACAAGGCTTTTGTCGCATGCGCGCCAAGGGTCTTCACACCAGTGACTAGTGAAGAGCAGTGCCTGCAGTACCAGAAGCAGTACGATGCACAGCTGGCCATGTACTGCAGTCTGCACATCATCATGGCTGCGGGTGCCAGGATCATGGAGTCAGCTCGGGCAAAACTGCAGGCTGCATCTCATGGTTCACATCAGCAGTACGCTGCAGCAGCTGCTGAGGTAGAGCACGTCACCAGTCAGCTGGAGCCACTGGATGAGAGCTACAGCCAGGCTATGAGTGTACTGACTGCTGAGGGTGGGGAGCTGCTGCAACACATCAACCAGTGGTTGAAAATGAGGCCAGGCCCTGATATTGGAGTGAGGGTTTGCCAAACATCAGAGCCATTTTAACCAAGATGTCAGGGTCAGGTGCAGGCAGTGCCACTGTGGCAGTGCCCAGCAGTGCTCAGGTTGCCAACGCCGGCCCGGGATGGCGCCAGGGAACTCACTGAGTGGCACTCACCTGGTGAGGAATGCTGAGGAGTGGCCAGAGCAGAGCTTGGCAGCGGCTGGGCGAGGCCATGCAGGTTCAGCAGGGTCAGGAGCCTCATGCCAGTGCTGCTGCTCGATGGTCGGGCCACAAAACTTTGATTGGCCTTAATGCCACTGCTGCTGCTCGATGGCCGGGCCTGGGAGGGTGCAGATGACCAGCTGTGGATGGGACAGGCAGTGCTCCACCTATCATCAGGGTGTTTGGCTGCTATCTTGGCAGCAGATAGTGGCACGCCAATGCAGGAGGCGAGCAATTTGCTCCGGGAGGGCAGAGGCTGTTAAACAACTTCTTTGACTTCAAGTAGGAACCTGCCAAGCAGTGGCAGCAGGAGGGCCAACAAGTGGTGGGATAATCAAGAGTGCTATGGTTGGTGGAGGGCTGGGAACCTGCCAAGCAGTGGCAGCAGGAGGGCCAACAAGTGGTGGGTTAATCAAGAGTGCTATGGTTGGTGAAGGGCTGGGAATCTGCCAAGCAGTGGCAGCAGGAGGGCCAACAAGTGGTGGGATAATCAAGAGTGCTATGGTTGGTGAAGGGCTGGGAACCTGCCAAGCAGTGGCAGCAGGAGGGCCAACAAGTGGTGGGATAATTAAGAGTGCTATGGTTGGTGGAGGGCTGGGAATCTGCCAAGCAGTGGCAGCAGGAGGGCCAACAAGTGGTGGGTTAATCAAGAGTGCTATGGTTGGTGAAGGGCTGGGAACCTGCCAAGCAGTGGCAGCAGGAGGGCCAACAAGTGGTGGGATAATCAAGAATGCTATGGTTGGTGAAGGGCTGGGAATCTGCCAAGCAGTGGCAGCAGGAGGGCCAACAAGTGGTGGGATAATCAAGAGTGCTATGGTTGGTGAAGGGCTGGGAATCTGCCAAGCAGTGGCAGCAGGAGGGCCAACAAGTGGTGGGATAATCAAGAGTGCTATGGTTGGTGAAGGGCTGGGAACCTGCCAAGCAGTGGCAGCAGGAGGGCCAACAAGTGGTGGGATAATTAAGAGTGCTATGGTTGGGGGAGGGCTGGGAACCTGCCAAGCAGTGGCAGCAGGAGGGCCAACAAGTGGTGGGTTAATCAAGAGTGCTATGGTTGGTGAAGGGCTGGGAACCTGCCAAGCAGTGGCAGCAGGAGGGCCAACAAGTGGTGGGATAATCAAGAGTGCTATGGTTGGTGAAGGGCTGGGAACCTGCCAAGCAGT